>JADHKO010000170.1:0-70700 GCA_019925425.1 Ophiostoma pallidulum
CCGCGCCGCGCGCCCGGGCCCCCGCGGCCCCCGCCGCCGGCCCGGGCCCGGCCGGCGGGCCGCGCAAGCGGTCGTCGAGGAAAAGAGAAACATACTGGACCTCGTCGAAGACGACACTGCTGGGTTGGTAGATGCGGAAGAGGCGCACGACTGCAGCCACGACGGTGACGCCCAGCAGGAGCTGGAAGTCGCTGCCGGGGAGCAAGAAGACGTCATTGTCCTGGACGCCATCCGAAGAATAGTCGTCCGGACGGCGGCTGGACGCAACCTTTTTGGATTTGTGAGACGAAGATCGGCCACCGGACGGCGAAGGCGACGGCCGCGCCGACGACGAGCGGGCGGCGCTTTGGCGACCCATTGCGGCTGGGGGGCGGGAAGGGTGAGCGGGGGAAGAGACGGTCGATGGGACGAGGCAGAGCAGACAAAACCGACAGGATGCGAAAAAAGGAAGCTCGTCGTTTCAAGCGATCGTCATCGGGAGCGAGGAGAGGACGGGGGTCGCAGACTATCAACGGATGGGCCCTGGGTCGAAGGCGGATAAAGGCTGTTGGGAGGAAGGTCGACGAGACCAAGTGAAGGAAAAGAAAGAAACGAAGAACTATAAGAAAACGGCGTGAAACGAGAGAAGAGAAGTAAAGTGTGGTAGAAGAAGAAAGAAAAGAGGCGAAAAGAAGCTGACGTCGAAAAGGGATGCGCGAAGAAAGCCCCCTTGTTTGCTCGGCTCGCTCTCTCGTTCACGAGAGGGATGCTTCAAGAGACAAAAGCAACAAAACGAAACAAGACAAGAGACGGGGAAAAGGAGACGGCGAAAGCAACCCGAGAGAACACGCGTTGAATGGCAAGAGAAACGCTCCCTGGCCGCACTGTCTTTTTGGCTCTTGCAGTTCGTATAACCAAACGGTTCCAGCCCCTTTGGGAAAGCCTGGACCCGACAGAGTGAGGGACCTGGTTTTGCTGAAGTGGCCTCTTTTCCTCCTTCCCAAGGGAACAAAAAGCGGGGCGCCAGACGCAGGGAGCCGCGCTGTCATTGGGCTGATTGGTGGCGGGCGCAGCTTCGACGCGGGAAGCGGGGCAGGTTCCCCTTGCGCTTGCGAGATGAGTACGCACGAGTACGGAGCATTACGAGGAGAGGAGAGCAGGGAGCAGGAGCGCGGCGCGCCCTCGTCTATCTTACGGGCTGTCAACGAGGAAGGCGCGATCGCAAGTATCTTACCGGCGAGTTGGCTAATAGCAATGGCAGTATCTTACTTCCAAAGGCACTAGGATACTCGTGCGCGAGGAAACGGAAAGCACCACGGGCACAGAGCTGGTTCAGCCGCATCGCAGCTTCCGCACGCCGAACCATGGCTTCACAAAATGGCGTGGCCCGTGTTTGACAGAGGCGGGAAAGAACAGGCTGTCCAATTTGCACCTTCCCTTGATTTGAAGGGGGGAAACTTCAACCTTGCCAAAGTGGATCAGCTCCCTTGACGAGGCAAACGAAAAAGAAAAGAAAGAAGGAAGGAAGAAAAACAAAAAGAGAAAGAAATGGGAAAAAAAAGACGCAAAAAAGATGCTCGGTATCGTGCGTGTCTCACCCGAGACGCAATTTAGATGATGCACATCCCACGAGCTTCTGCTGCCACCCCTTGATAGGGGGCCGCTCATATGGCATGGAAGCGTCGAACCCCCCCAATAGAACAGCGTGACAAGACGCCACAAAAGCCAAAAGCCACCCTGTTCTGTCTGTCGCACGGTGAGAATACGGGACTGGCATCCGTCGCCGACCTTGGTTAACCGGCACGGTCTCTCACGAGGACGAAATCCAAATCCCCCAAGCCAAAGCAACACGGGCAAGAAAAGGAAAAGCAAAAATGGACTCGCTGTAGCTTGACCGTCGGCATCCGATATCTCGATGCTATCAGATGACATCTAAAGAGAACAAGCGAGCATGCAGCGGAACGAAACCGCCGGGGTTGCATTAACAACACAACAAGCACGGGGTGGTCTGCAAGCCGACGCAATAGCCGAACGCAAAAACGGCGTTGGAAACGATTAAAGTCAATAAATAAAAAAGGGAGCCGCCCGGGGAGTGTCGTCTTCTCCGTCCGGTGGCAGGAAGTGTGTGTATATGCGAGCCGAAACACGTTACGTAGACACAGAAACGCCAGTCCTGAGCAACACGCGCAACCAGACAACGCCGAACCAGATGCAAACAATGCAACAAAAAGAAACAAAAAAAGTAAGAAAATAGGATAGGGGAAAGGGGAAAGGGGAATGAAAAAGAACGTAGGGAAATGGCCGAATCATCTGCCAGCAGTAAAAACCATAGCCCCTATACCTTGCTCTCGCTTGCCCTCCGCCTGTTGGACATCGTACGGCCACGACTGGCCACTTGCCCTTCTTTGTAACCACCAGCCACTCCCGCCACACCCTCGCCCTTGTACCTCTCGTCATGTCACATAAAAAGGTTGGACAGACTCTCCCAAGCCACGAAAAGCCGTCCCTCAAAAACCCGTTGCGATCCAATCTTCGCTAATCTGCGCCCAACGGCTGGCGACGAACTCCGGCCCCCCCCCCTTCTCACTCAGCGCCAACCAGCTTCAATCAACTGTCCGCGCGTGCTCGCTAGACCATGCGGACAAGCGATACCTGCTTAGTTGGCATATGGTCGTGGCAGTAGATCTTCTGGGCGACACTCGTGGTGCTGCGCTTCGACGCATCAATGGACCGCGCGTTTCCGGTCGTCGGGGCGAGAGCCACCGGATCCTCATAGGTCTCCTGTTGGCAGCACTCGATGGAACGAATCCAGCGCAGGTTCGCCACCTGGTCGATTGTGACCCGCCGCTTCGGGTCCGGGTTGAGCATCTGAATAATGACGCGGCGCAACACCGGAGGATTGACAAACGTGTCAAACGCCATCACACAAGGATACGGCCCCTCAACAAGGCTGTTAGGATTGCCGTCGGTGATTGGCGCCGCATCAACAGTCGGCCGGGACTCGGGTGCCTTCGCCTTCGCGGGAGAAGGAGCCGCCGCAGTGCCGATCTTGCCAACAGCAGCACCTGCCGACTGGGCCGGGGCGGTGCGAGGGCCGGTGTTCTCGCCAGTGGCAGCCGTCTCAGCGCCTTCACCGTTCGCTTCTGCCTTCTTCGCGGCGGCGAGCTTCTCTGCGTATAGTTTTTCGGCCTCCAGCTTGGCAGGCAAATGCAGCTTATTGTATTTTGTCCAGCCGCGAAGGAGAAAATCGTACTGACTGTTGATTTGGCCCGGCTGGGGGCGCGCCTCGGCCCAGAGAGGGGCACCGAAAATAAGATGCAGCATGACGATGGCGGCTGCCCAGACATCCAGTTTTCTAGGATCATAGGCCTCTTTGGCCTCCAACACTTCAGGCGAGATGTACGGAAGGCTGCCACAAATGCCAGGTCTGCACAGGCGCACAGTGCTGTCGATCAGGCGCCCGCACTCGCCGCCAGCTTCGCGGAGACCAGGATGCATGCCAGAGAAGATATCAGAGGCACCAAAATCTGTGATCTTCAGCTTGCTGTTGTTGGTGATCAACAGGTTCTCCAACTTGATATCACGGTGGGCAATACCGTGCGAGTGCAGGTAGCTCAGGCCCTGGACCAGTTGTTTGAAAAGGCAGAGGCGATCTTTCTCTCGGTCGGGAGCCGTCAAGTACTTCTTTTCGACAAGGCTGTACAGATCACCCTCTTGACAGTACTCCATGACGTGGTCCCAGCGACCGTGGTCGGTGCAAAGGCGTACGGTCTCAACAATGTTGGGATGGTGCAGGCTTTTGGCGATGCTGTATTCGCTCTTCACCTTCTTCTCATACTCCTCGCGGGTTTCGCTCGATGATTTCCCCCGGAACTCTTTTACCGCATACAGCTCGTCGGGGAAGCCCTTTCGGAACATCAATGTCACCTTGGACGTGGCCCCCTTGCCCAGATGACGACGGTGGCGGCCCAGCATGTGCTGGTAGTCGAATTCGGTATGAAGGTCGCCAACATCGACTGTGAAGTCGTCCGGCAGGCTGAGACTCATGCGGCGGGCCTTGAGGCCAGTGCCGGCCTCGGCAGGCAGAGCCCACAGCTCACCACCAATCTCGAGAGGGGGGTTGTGGCTGCCGTGGTCAAAACTGCTTGCGCGACGGCGATACTCGTTGCGATGGACCGGTTTGCTCTTGTTCTTCCGGCTACCGAGGGGGTTCGTGGCACCCGTCACAATATGAATGGCATTGTGAAAGCTCAAAGAAGTGGTTGCACGCTGGCGAATCTTCTTGCTGTCGTTTTGGAAAAAGTCTTCCTGCGTGGGCATGACTGTTCGCGGATCCCGTGCGATGGATGTCGAGTCCGACGAGCGAGGTTCGTCGTTCGCATCGGCGGCACCCTGGGCCGGACCAGCAGAAGCAGCATGCTTGGGAGGAGCAGCCATCTCCAACGGAGGAGAACCCGGGGAGGGCGGCGAGTTCGACTGTGTCGTGGCGAGTGACCGATGCATCGACCAACGGCGAGTGGGTGTTTTGCCCTGGTTGTTGCCAGAAGCAGCCATTTCAAGGAGGGCCGGGTCAGACGCCGTGTGGGTGTGATAGTCGGGCGCGTTGAAAGCGGCCTTCTCGTGCTGCGAGTTGGACCTGCGGAAGAAACTCGACATTGTGCGTTTGAAGCTGGTGGTGGATCCGTTCCCGCGGGAGTGGCGGCGGCTTTGGAGTGGGCTCTGGAGGGTGTCTGTGCTCGGTGACGAGTTCACAGCAGGGGTGCCGCTCGCGTCGGTGTCTGTGCCAGCGTTGATTGTGCTCTCGCTGCTCTGGACGCCGCCTGGTTGTTGTATCAGAAACGAGCCGCTGACTGCAGTGTTCGGCCGTGCCGAAGGGGACTCTGGACGCTCCGTTGGCGGAGCGAGATTTGGCGTGTTGGACTCAGGCGACGAGGACAAGTGCTTCGCCGACTGCGAGTTGGAGACGGACAACTGAATGTTCAAAGCAGCGCCGTCAAAGGACGAAGGACCGCTGCCGTTTTCCGAGGTGCTGCTCCGCGTCCGCTGGTGCCGTGGGTGCCGGTGGCTGTAGTG
This sequence comes from Ophiostoma pallidulum, assembly GCA_019925425.1. Lineage (NCBI taxonomy): Eukaryota > Fungi > Ascomycota > Sordariomycetes > Ophiostomatales > Ophiostomataceae > Ophiostoma > Ophiostoma pallidulum. The sequence goes on from JADHKO010000170.1 coordinate 5,053, forward strand.
CTTGTGGCTGTGGTGCGAATGACCTTTGCCGTGGTGGCTGTGGTGACTGTGGGCGGTAGGGTGAGTGGAGAGTGGGGGAGACTGGGGCACAGCAACAGCACCGGATTCGGATTTCGCAAGCGCGTTTGCTTCGGGCTCGGGTTCAGCAGGGTGAAATCCCTCACGAGACTGGCGGCCGCTCACAGGAGTTACAGGTTCGTTGGGCGTGTCGTAGTCGGTTTCATCGTCCTCTTCGGGAATCGTGTCGTGGATCTCGACCTCGGACGTCGGATATGGGCGAGACGGCGAAAGCGACAGAGCAGAAAGGCTCTGAACGATGGACGAGGAGACGGGCGAAGAAGAGAGGGCAGTCGGTGACGATGCGGTCGTCCTTTGCTGGCCGTGTTCTTGAGGGCTCAGATCGCTGCTCTGGCTGCTCTGGCTGCTGTGGCTATTAACTCGGCTGGCGATGGGTTCGTCGCTGACTTGGTGCTGCGATTGGTCGCCGGCGGGCTTGGGAGGCGCTTGGCGGCAATTAGCCTGGAAATCGCTCAGATTCCCGGATGGGGGTTGCTGTTGCGGTGGCTCGCTGTCTGCGTCGTCGCTATCTGTCGCAATTGTAAGAACAACGGGCTGGAGGGAGGGAGGAGAAGAAGAAAAGCGAAGGAAAACGTGATGAGGGGGGGAAGGAGAGGAGAGAAAGGGGAGAAGCAGTGTCGAGAAAGGGAAGGAGAGATGAGGAACCTTGGTTTTGCACTGAGGGAAGGAGCGATACAAGAGCACAAAAATAAAGGTCCCAACAAGTGACCGATTACAAAGAATCGCAAAGCGCCGCAAAGCGCCGCAAAGCGCGCAAAATAAACAGGTGACGGGAATCTGGGGCGTGGTGTTCATCGCATACCTAAGACCGCCGTTGATTGGGCGATTGTTGGTGCCATAGCGGTCGCCATGGCTGTCATTGGGGAGGGAAACGGAGGCTTTGAGAAAGCGAAGGGGCGAGCAGCTCTTTCCAAGGCGCAGAGCAAGAGGGGAAGGGGCTAGGAATGTCTCTCCGATTTCTCGAAACAATGTGACTGGGTCGGTGTTTCCGTCGGGGGTGGTATGGAGTGGCAAACGGCGAGGCAGGGCCAAACGAGGAAGCCACGAGGCGGCGGTTCTTTCCTTCTTTGGTCCGCGACGACGGCCTAAGAAAGCTGGGCAGGTCTCGGGTGGTCTGACGGCGCTTTGTGTGGGCGAGGGAGCTGGAGACACAACCACCAAAGTAAAACACGGTAGTCGGCTACGCTGTTCCGGAAGGGGGTGCGGTGCGGAAAAGCTGCAGTGGACGTTGTTAGCTAGGTTATGCGCCAGGGCTCCAGACAGGTTAAAGGAAGGGAAGGCGCGGCGAAGTGGGAAAATAAAAAGAGAAGGCGCCAGCAATTGTTGGGGGGACGGGCAAAGCACGGTGGATTGGGAATGGGAAGGATGTAATAGTCAGCGCGGCAAGCGTGAAGGGAAGGAGACAACGACCACGGAGCGCGCTTTTTAGTCGGCTTCGGTGTACTTGTCCTCGTACTTTGGCGTGCGGTGTTGGAGAGGGGGGAGTCAAAAAAACCGGCGAGTCCGGTACACGGAGATAAACTGGTGCCGCGACCTAGGGGCAATTTTCGAGGGCCGATGGCAGGAAATCCGTGTGGGAAGTGGGACTTGACGGGGAAACCGGCGGGGAATTGATAGAAGTGAATAGAGAGGGAGAGAGAGAAAAAGAGAGAAGCCGTGCAACACTTGACGCCGCCGCTGTTGGTAGATTGAGAAGGAGGGCGGGGAGGAGTGCAGAATAGGCAGGCGCAAACAAGTGCTCTTATAGCACCTGCCAAGAAACCGGTTGGCGAAGATGGGACGGAACAGCAAAAGGGGAAATGACGATGCTGAGGCCGCGGGAAATGGAAGGCAGTACAACACGGAAGGGATCTCCTCGCTCTCGTCCGCAAGAGCGGGGGGAGGCGTAGCTCCTTGGCTTGGCAGGTTGGGTTTGTCTCTCTTGTAATCCTCCTGTAATGGCTGTTGTGGTTGTGGCCGTGAAAGCAGAGAGCCTTGGCAGGCAAACGTATCTTACCTGGCAGATGAGCAAGGCGTGCTGCTCGACAACGGGAGGATAACGTAATGGAAGCTCGGCGCAGTCGGGGTACAAAGTGGCCGAGTCGAGTGGTCGAGTCGAAGCGCGCGGCGAAAGGGGAGGTTGTTGTTGAACTGACAAACCGCCAAGAGCAAATCGACGACTTACACGGCGGGGGGAGGTTCAGCCAACAAATAAAAAAAACTAGGGAGAAAGGGGGACAGAGGAGACAAGATGGAGTTGGCAACAGGGCACGAGGACAAAGGAAGAAAAGAAAACGACACGAAATCGGAGGGAAGCGGTATAAGAGGGAAGGAGGCAAAACAGAACAAAATAAACAAAATAAAAGGGCAAGGGAAGGGGAAGGGTAAAAGAAAAAAAGGGAAAAGAGGCAGAGGACTCGTTTGCGTCTTTTGTGGGCGGCCAAGATGGTTATAAGATCAAGCTGCCCGTTCGCGCTGGAGAGTCGGAAGTCAAAATGCGACTGACTGGAGAAGGTCTAGTCGACAAGGAAATGAGCGGAGAACGGAGCAGAGGCATTATGGGATGGGGGGGGGGGGGGGGCATCTCAGTATCTCTCGTTTGCCAGAGCGGCAATGGGGTCCCTCGGCCTCCGTTTGAAGGAGGGGAGAGGTGGGTTCCGTGGTTTGGACTTGCTAAATAAAGCAAAAGGCCAGACGCTATGCGCCGTGTGGAGCATGGGACGTACGGAGGACAGAGACGGACGCGAACTCTGTTGGAATTCCATCGACGGAAGTCTGTTGCGTTTGGGGCTTGTTGCCTATCCTTCACGTTGGCCCTGCCCCCACGAAGAGAGAACAGTCAGACGCGGTCACACAGTCAGGTGCACGGCTGTTGGAGCAGAGAGTGTGCGGGACGGAAGACGCAGCCATGCGTCCGATGATGCATACGAAGCTGTGGCATCGGGAACGCGCAGCTCGCAGATACTCGTTTTTGGCTGTCTCTCCAACGTGTAATCGTCCTGCGCTGCTCTCTCTCCATCGCGATGGCTGACCGAGAACCAACAGTCAAAGACACTCCCGTACACGGGAGGGAGGCTCTCCGTATTGCTGCAGTGAGACACCAGCACTGTCTTGCAAGAAGGCTGTTCGTACTCCGTACTGTGCGTTGTATTTTTCACAAGCCTGCACAGCGCCGCTGCCGGATGCAAGCTGTCTGCTGGACATAATGCACAGTGTCCCGGGGGGGGGGGGGCTGGCTCATTTCACCTGCACGCCCGAGCCGCTTGAAGTTACCTTTGCCCCTTCCCGGAACAGGCTCGGTCTTCACAGTGCTGTCCGGACCAACGCACGACTCGTTCTGTCGCAAGGCGCAGGAGGCGCGCAGGAAGGCGCTGAAGGCACGGAGGACTGCGGGGCGGAAGACGTGCGGGCCTCTCTCTGGGAGGGCGGGGCATGCGGCAAAGATTAGGGGGGCCAGCCCCTGGGGGGCCGACGGAGTAAGATACAACGAATATTAAGTAATAATGTGTATGTATCTTACTCCGTACGGAGCGCGAGTATTCCGGGGAGGAGCACGGGCCAGGCCTGGACCAGGCAAGGGTGGTCCTTACGCGAAGGCAGTAGGTAAAATGTCGGGCTTTGGACACATAGATAGGGTGTGGTTTTATTTTATTCTTTTTTATTCCCTCTTTTCGTGTCTTCTCTTCGCCTTTGGGTACGGAGCAATTTCAGGAGCAGCCAGTCTCTGGCCTGCACTCTGCCCTCACACAGTGTGCTCGTCTGCCGCGATTGTCTCGACGGCATTGCGGCCATTTTTGTTTGCTGTCGCTTGGTCCCGTCCGGCCTGGCACACGACCACCCGCAGCGTGGTAATCCTACGACGGAGTACGGGGCTGTCCAAGACGCTGCATGTACAAGTACGAAATCAGCTCACCGAAGCGAGCCCCCGACTGTGCATGCAGCATGCAGCATGCAGCATGGCGAAGCGTCCAAGTCGGCCTGCTGGCCCAGTCTCGTCTTCTCGTATTAATTGAGAGGTTTGCGCGCTGCTGAAGAATAATACGGAAGACAAAGTATGCGCAGGCAGGCTGTCTTGGGCGCCCCATTGGCCAGCACGGCAAGACGGCACGGCGTTTTCTTTGCTTCTTTTGCCCCTCCTTTCAAGTTCCAGGGCCTTCTGCCTTTCACAGAAAACGCCGAACCGCAACTGTGCCTGGGAAGGAAAAAGCGGGGTCCTCTGTGTGTCCCCACTTTTTGGCTCGCGCCCTCGCTCTTTTACGGTTCGCAGGAGGGCTTCGCCAATGACGTCTCATCATCGCCTTCTCACACTTCAATCTTACATATCTACGAGTACCTCGAGCAGGTCCGTTTCTCGATTCTGTACTGCGTATGGCATGCGGTCCTCCGCCTGCCCAGCATCCAAAGGCATCTTACGGAGTAAGATACATCCTGCTCCATCCCGCCCCGTTTCCCCCAGGAATCCTGGGCGGTTTTGGCTGGGCCATGCCCGGATTTCTTCCTGTTTCCCTTGTCCCATTTTCGGCGTTAATCCTTTGTTTGCTAGCAGGTTGCTTGGACGCTTCTGTCCGCCGTGCTTTGTCCACATAAAACTACCCCGTGGCATTGCTTGGCTGAGGAGCGTCCCGACGCGGCACCACGATTGACTTGTAATGAAGAGTACTCCGTACTTTGTAGAGAAAAGGGGTGAAGCCGCAGCCATTGGGCTTTCTTCTTGCTATCCACTTCAAACAACTTGCAGAAAACGCCGGCGGCACACTGAAAGAGACACCTACGAGTACGCTCGGCCGGCCTGGCATGGACAATCAACCCAATGCCCTCTGCAGCTGTTTTACCGGCTGTTTCTAGGACTAGGATGCATATGGATGGCCAAGGGTGCGACGTTGTTGGAATGGCAGTCAAGGCCGTGGGCGGGGCGCAGATGATATGGGGGACAGAAGCAACAACAACAAATAGGCGTCCCCCATAATAAAAGCGGTGGACGATGCGTGGAGGACTGGCGTCTGTGCTCGCGTCCCTCGTCTGCACCGTTTCCGAGACTTTCCGTTCGTGGGGGTTGGCACGACGGTGCGCGCGACTCCAAAGATATTTCTTGTGTGTGCAACTGGTCCATGCTTCCCTTTCTCTGCTCCCTTTCCTCCTTGCTATTCTATTATGTCTACAGCGTGTCGACGTCCTTCCTGCGAGACGCACGGCGGAACGGCATTTGCGATCTGTTTGCCTGGCCGACGCCATGATAGAGAGTCTTCTGGGCCGTCATGTTGTCCGGCAAAAGTGTCAAGATGTAAAGGGCTTCTGGCCTCCTGGCTGCGTATCCTACCTCGCTTGTCCCCCACGGCGCGTTGCATTCGCTGCGAAATCCCGTCTGAAAAGAGCCCCCCCGAGCCTTTTCGTCACGTCGAGCTGATGTTCTTTTTGTTTCTCCCCGACCGTTTTGGCTCTTTTGGCGGGGGGTCGCCGGTGGTATCCGCACAAATTCTGGGACCCATATTTTGTGCTGGGCGATGCCGCAGGTCCCTTCCGTTCTCGTCCTCCCGTTCCAATAATATGGAGAATTGCTGCCGCAGGGGAGGCGTTTCTGCTCCATAAAATTTCGAGCTACTCCGGACGGAGAGCAAAGTGTGGACACCCCATCGCCCATCACCACCGCCGTCTTCTCGTCAACAAGCTCTTGGCCAAGACAGCCTGTACGTCGCAATCATATTCTGGACGTATCTTACGTTTTTTGCGATGGGCCTTCTTCGGCGGTCTCGCCCTGTACCCGTATCGGTTCCTGGATTGGCCAAGAAACGGGGGACGCTGGACGCCTCACCAGGCCCGGTCGCCCCGGACGTGGTTTGACAGCAAGCAATGCCAAGAGGCCGAGGCCTTGCGGACAGCTCGTCGGCCTGACCACCAGTGATGTGGTCTCCTGTCTGCCTGTCACGACACCCGCCAAGCGGCCGAAGGGGAAATACGGGAGCAGCTGTGCGCAACCCGGGAAGACAGAGCCAGCACCATGGGCCATCCTGTCCAAGGTGGCCAGTGCACATTGCAGACGATCTGGGACATTGCCTCTCTGTCCCCGATGCCGATCGATTTGGCTGCGGCCGGCTGAAGTCGAGAAGACGAGCCGCCGCCTCCTGGGAGGGAGGGGGGGGGGGAGGAGGGGAGGAGGGCAAAATGCTCCCAAAACACACACGCGTAAATATCGTCGTGGTACGAGGCGCGCTGCAAAGCCGCGTACTCTGTGCGTCTTGTGACAACGCCAAGTAATCTGGGGGGCATGCAGAGGAGGGAAAGGCCGAAGGAACAAATCGAAGCCCGGAAGAAGGAAGGGGAAGCAGCGAACGGAAGCCGGCAAAAGAAGGAAGGACGCAGCCAACATGACGAGGCAGGCACGACGGGAAACAGCCAAGACGTGCACAGCAGAAAGGGGCAGTGACGAGGGGCGTTCTTGTGTTTTGCTGATCGTTCCTGCTTGTCTTGGCCTTTCCTTGGCTGTGTCTCCTTTTCTTACGCCGTCAGCATACACGCAGACCCCCTTCCTGCCCCCCGTCTCTTTCCTCTCCTCTTCCGCTCTTGCGAGCGAGGGCGGCTGTGTCCTGTCTGCCACATCCCACATCTCGCTCTGTTTCGAGCCCGCCTGGCCGCGCCGCCCACCGCATCTCGACAACACGCAAAACGGAAGGGGGCTGGCGGGCGAACAGCGTTCGAGCACTGCGACACAAACGGCCTAGCCACGACGAGCCCCTGCAAGTCAGAATTGCCGAGTTCAACAGGCCAATGGCAGCAGGGGGGGCAGTGCTCTGCTGCAGAGGCGGCGACATCGACAACGAAGGAAAACGGCCCATTGTTCCCTCGCAGGCGCCGCTGGAGTCGCAGGCATCTGCCAGAGCCAATCTGGAGCTCTCCGCACCGTCGAGCAGAACGTGGCTATGGCCCAAAGAGGCAAGCCGTCACGATGGACGGTTTGCGGCTTTTAATATTATGTCTTATTTTTGGCCCGTCCCTCTTCTCGTGCTTCTGCACGCATCATTGGCTTCTCCAGCTTACCCTTCGTCCGTTAGAGCAACGAAACATCGTCAGATGCCTCTGGGGCTTTGTCGCTGGCCTACCCGCCGTTTTCTCCCTTCTCCTTTCTCCACTCGACAGCCTCTGCGACGGAAAGCTGTTCTTGGTCGCCGCATGCGTCTCGACGAATGGTCTTTCGTCTGTGGCCGCCGTCCTCCTGCGGCCGTCTCAATGCATCGAATTGAACTTTTCTTCCTTCTCCTAAGCTAAACTCCTGCGCTCCTGTTTTCTTGTTCGTGTCCGACATTTCCCCACCCCCTCAGCCAATCCAACACGCGCGGCTAGCATTGTTCGTTCTACGGAGTACCAGAACGGCAAACGCAGCAGGCCGTCGTGTTCAGGGCGCTTCGCACCTCCCGCTCACTTGCCGACTTTCTTCTCTCCCTGATCCTTTACTTGTCCTGCATCGGCCGCATGCATTGGCACTGTCGTGCTGTCCGCTCTTTGTTGTCTGTCCTCCCCGCGTTCAGAGGGGGTGGGGGGGCTGGCCAAGTAATGCAAGCAAACCCTGCCTATCCCATGCATCATGCACGCAAAGCGACGGCTGCCATCCCCTTGACCGAGGCCTAGAACGGGAAACCCAGGGGGCCAGCCAGCACATTCGCATATATTGGTGGCACAGCCTACGACGTATGTCCCTGATGCCCTACGAGCCTACGACTACGGACCACACCCGCTACCCTTCGATCTGGTCACCCGTTCTTGCGAAACGGCTGCCAACAGACGGCCAATTTCCTGGTTTTGGCCCATGCCCGGCATAACTCAGTGGTGCGCGCGTGACCACTCGGACGCATGGTTTGCCCGCTTCTTTGTCGTGTTTCATCCATTGGGGTTTGCGTACGACTCTGCTTCATGCAGTGACAACGAAAAACCTGCGCCAACCAAGGAATTTGATGAGTTGGTGATTCGCAGTCGAGATGCCTTTGTTTCTTTTGAGGCATTTTGTTCTTTCTTTTCCCTTCCATTGTTTTCTTTTTCCGATGTCGACAACGATCACAAGACATCTATGTTCAGGGTATTGTTATCGTTGTCAGACTCTGGACTGAGCACCCTTCCTCCCTTCAAGACCAAACATCGGTGCGAGAGGGATGTGCTGTTCGGGGTTGAGGCCTTCAGGCCACCATCTTCGCGGAGAGGGGGGTAGGCGAACTCGTGGCTCTTCCAAACAACGTGTTTCCCCCCCACGCGGGCTGACCCGCGGTTTGACCGCGTTGGACAGCAAAGCCAAGGAGGAAGCAAACCGTCGATTGTAAAGGCGGTATCAAATGGCGATGCCCCAAAGAAGGGAAACGCAACATCGGCGATGAACCGCACAGACAGCGCATGATTGGGTGCAGCAGAGACACGTCCTTGACTCCTGAGCTCCGGGCCATGTGCCGCCTCTCTGTTTGCTGTGTTGTCCGGCGGTGACTTCTGTCTCTGTCGCTGCCGTTACTGGCCAACTCTGCCGCTCACGCCAGGCTCGTGGTCGACGCAAAAAAAGGGCATGTGTTGTGCGGGAAATTGCAGCCAGAGACAACGAGAAGAAAAGTTTGAAAGCTTGTTACTACCCCCCTTCCCCCTGAATTACATGCTCACTCCCTCCGATTTCGCTTATACCTTCCTCAGCGCTCCTGGACAAGAACATCCAACAAGGACGATGTGCATATCTGCTCACACTCCATCTTCCTGTCTATTGCTTTGGTCGCTCTCACTCTGCACCACTCGTGTGGCCGACTACAATCTTGCTCCACCGGCTGTTTCTAAATACATGAAGTCTGGGCTTCTGTCTCTCTCCGACACACCTGCTGGAATGTTTTTTCCCCTTGTGAGCCCACACTTTTTGCGATTCCCCTGCCCAGAACATGGAGGGAGCACGGTCGGCAGTCCTTGGCGAAGCCGGAAAACGGACCGGGAGTCGGAATCGGGGCCAGCGAGCAGAATCAATCGATTAAATCCCGCACTCGTGCTGGCCGAGAACAGAATCAAGGAATTTGTGCCGCCAGTGTGGCCGGCAGATCCATCCGTTCTCGCCAGTTTGGCAGCTGATGCTGCCCTGAACCCGAGCCACAGCTCGTGTTTGGTGTTTTGCACTCAGTAGCATGTTGCCACGAAAACAAAAGGTACCGCTCTCCACGCGTCGCCGAGGCTCTACTCGCGCAAGTACGAACCCGAAGGATGGCACTCTGTTCCCGTCATCCACTAGATCAAGAGGCCGGTCGGCCGGCATTCTTCCTGGTCGTGTGAGCGTGGGGGGCTCAAGCAACAAGCCGACCGCTCTTCCATCTTCATTTGAGGCTCTTGGAGGGAGCACACGTGTTCCTTCAAGTGAAGAGGGGCTGCCGTCCGGCGGCTTCCCCCGCACAGGCATGCTTTTGTTGGAATCCGGCTTATTGTGCTCTCTGCGTCTCTGCGAGCAGCTTTGTTTGATGCACCTGACAGAGGTGCTGGAGCATGTGAAAGTCGAGCCCAACGTGCACGCCAATGCACTGGGCATGAGGAGCTGGAAGCCGCCGGGTCTTTTGTCGCGCATCTGGGTGTGTGTGAGGTAACAGCAAGGCTGTGCCTCTCTCTTCAGTAACTGGCAGCGGTCGAGTCCCTGGCGTTTCTTTTGTTGTTGTTGTTGTTGTTGTTGTTGCTCGTGTTCCTTTTTTTACTGCCAAGGACTCCTCAGGTCATTCAAAGGACGGCCTGAGGCTTGCCCATCCTATTTTTAGGCTGTTTGGGACGCCCAAGCGCGCATGCAGGTCGCAGCCTCGTCACGACGTTCTTGACTTGGGGAGAGTCTTGGACTAGGATGATCCAAGGGGGTCGTTCTTTGAATGTTCTGTCTCGGCCACGTGAGACCTCTGCTGGGAAAGCATCCCAAGCGCCGCTGTGCAAGGCATGATTTTATTCTTGATTTCAACGGCCCACAGAACGAGAAGGAGAATGGAAAGGGAGACGGGCAAAGCAGACACACCGGGTATCGACACAGGGCGATGCAGTCGCTCAGGGAAATGCGCCCATCTTTGTATACTTGGCGCCAGTTCGGTGACATCGACTCGGCCCTGCTCATCCCCCGATGTTCTTTTATATGATTACGAAGGAGCCGCTTCTTTGTGGCATTTTGGAACAATCTTCTTTCCCGGGACGCCTCTTGACTTGCCCCAGAGTCTCTTTGGGAGTAAGCACCCCCAAAAGTGCACTTTGGGGGAGGGGGGGGAGGGGGGAGGGCTCGCCACTCTCTATCCCCCCTTTATCAAGTGTAGAGCTACCTCTTCCCCCATGACGCCAGGACATCGACCGGTCCCAACACCAATCATCCAATTGTGCAGTTCCGGTCGCCTGTTCGGAACGCCTTCAACATTGCGGACCGTTCCGCCCCTTCCATACTCGGGGCAAACGGATTTCGGGCCACATGTCTGGAATGGGTCGGGTTCGAGTCCCAAGCCGCCCGAGGTCGCACAGGGTCTCTAACGGGGCGGCTGCAGGACTCGGGTGGCCGGCTGCCTGCGGCAGATCGTGCTGTTGAGCGCTTGTCCCCCCGATGGCAAGACACAAACAAGGCGGCCCTGTGTGCTGTACGCAGGGCTAACGATGTCGAGAACGATACGATGTGGTAAGCCGGTGCCAGCGCAGCTCGAGGATCCGTCCGGGCACCAATAAAAAATATGACAGCCTTTGTTGAAAAAACTAAAGCATGAGTTCCTCGGGTTGTAGGCAAGGCCGAAAGGCATCAACCTTGTTGGCTGCCCTGTTCAAGCCCGCGCCCTTGTCTGGCCGACAGACTCTGGGAACAGCGTCGGACACATATCCCGGATACCCTCGCCGACTGCCCTACGACGACGCCCTGCCGACCGCCTCGCAGGTGCGACCGCGGCACTACGCCATGGCAAGGAGACGAGGCGTAGGGAAGGCTGGAAGAGGCGGGCTGGGGCTGGCTGAGGCTAGGTGAGCTGGCTGGACTCCCATCCTTTGAAATGATAGCCCGGAAACACAAAGGGGCCAGCAAGGCCTCATGTGTTTTGCTTTGCAGCTGCGTGCACTATTTGCTGCTGTTGTTCTCTCGAGTGGCCTCCAGTGCTCTCTACGAAAAGCGGATGTAGGAAGTCCGTGATGCAAAAAAGATGTGCAGAAAATGTGGCCGCCGTGTCCTCAAACCGACGCACAGTCGCATCACTTCGTCCGGTCTGTTCTCTCTTTTTTTGCTAAATCACACATGGCCATTGTGCTATCCGGTATGGGGATGGGATGCAAGACATCGTGCATGGCATGGGGTTAGCCGAGCAGACCACGCTGCATCTGTTCATCTCAACCTTCTCTTTCGGCATGCCACTGTGATTTTCTTTTGGGCCCGACTTGTTGATGGCCTCTGTTTGCTTCGGAGCAACCACATTACAACACAAACAAGCCCTTGGCTGCCAGACAAGCAACGGCTGCGGCCGCCTGTTCTTGCGGCATCTTAAACTGTGTCTAGGCCTCCAGCGGTGCCCGAGGCATGGGATTCTTTCCCGAAAACATTGAGAAAAAGAAAGGGAAAAAGGGCGATGCAAGAACGGGCCCGCGTGGGGGCGTCTAAGAAAAAGGGGCGGACAGTGAAATCGAAAGGCATATGTCACGACAAAAACACAAGAAATGAGGCCGAAATAACAAAAAACACTCGGGGCCGTGACACAAGACTTTAAAAAACGTTTAAAGGCCACGTTGTCACTGCCATTCCGTTCCTTTGACCTCGTTTCTCTTCCCCTGCGGCTCCGGACGAAAGAGGGATGCCAGGGGAAGAAAAGGAGGAACCAGCCGCATCAGAACCTGAGGCTCCGGGAAGACAAGCCCAAAAAAGGCCGACCTTGTCGCCCCGATCATACGATGTCAAAAAAAGGGCGCACAGACAAAGCGAAGCGACGATGGGTGGTGAATCACTTCTCAAAAGAGGAAGCCTCCTTCTGAAAAGGCCTCCTTGCAGTCCCTTTTTTTCTTTTTTTCCTTCTTCTCGTGTTGCCTCTCACCTTGATGCCTCCCCCTTTTTTTCTCCTTTCATCATGACGTGGCTATGAGTAGGGACAGCCGGGAGGGGACAGAAACGAGGCATCAGAGGTTTGTTTGGATCCTAGCTCTCCTTGCTCTGCTTTTGTTTTCGTGCTTCGATGTCACCAGGTAAAGACCGCGCATGGTGTATCTTGAGTATTTATATCACTTATATCCCAGATGGCGTCCGTTTTCAGAGAAACAGAAGGAGGAGGGTAAAGGGCAGACTTCCGGCCAGGCTCACACCAAAAACCAAAAGAACCTTGAACATTGGCAAGAAGTGTGAGAACCCGCGTCCACAACAGCGTCTTCTCCCTTCCTCTCTCCTTTAATCCTCTATTCAAGTCGGATACTGCTCCTGCTCTTCAAAGAGGGACTTTGGCGTTTACTCCCACTCTTCCTCTCGCTCTCGCTCTCGCGCGCTCTCTCGCCGTCGCCCCCGATTCGTCTCTATTCTTTGACCAAGATGGCCGAGCAAGACATCGACCGTACCCCGAGCCCGGAGCCGTCTACTCCTGAGACCCCGCCCCCTCCTCACAACAACGACGGACCCGAGTTCCTCTGCTGCTTTTGCAAGCAGGACAACAAAGAGACCCGCGTGAAGGAGAACAACGACTGCACCGAATGCGGCCAGCGGCAGTGCCCGGAGTGCATCTTAGCATGAAAGACGACCACCCTCCCTCCCCGCCCCCTACAGACTGTCCTTGCCCGATGTAGGAGAGGGCTTCGACTGCAAAGACCAAGGCAGACTCGGAGCCGGGTGTATGGTCTTTGGAGCCTCAACGAGAGGGGAAGGAGTTGTCAAGTCTTTTTTTTTCTTTGGATCTGCTTCTCCCTCCCGCCTTTCGTCTCTTTCGTCTCTTTCGTCTCCTTCGTCCTTTCCCATGACATCGCTGTCTTTGGATTCTATCCTTAATTTTAAAGTGTTTGTTGTTTTCTTCCACAGCTGGCGAAGTTGCCGCTGGAGCTCGGTCTCTCTCTTCATCCATGTTAGCCTTCCCTTTTGATTTAGATGGACCCGCAAGGGCTTCTTTTCCCCTTTGGTTTTTCCCTTTTAATTTCTTTTTTTGGGTATTGGAAACACTGTGACAAAATAAAAACGGGCAATTCAGATGGCAATCCTATCGAAAGAAAATACCAGCAGACGTCTGGTTTATTTGTTGGGCTCCTTTTCTTTCTTTTTTCTTATCACCTCGCTCTAATTCCGGCGTTGGCTTTTACATCTTCTTCTTTTTTATAGAGCTCAATCTTGGGCTCTATCAACCAAATTCGTTAAACCTGGCCTTTCATTGCTGCTTCCTATGCTGTGTCACCCGTGCCTTGTGCTCCTTGAACTGCCTTTCGACAAACTCCATACCTATCGAGACTTGCTAACTTCCAGACGCCTGCTGCTGAAAATGATCGAAAAAGGGAAAAAAAGGAAGGAGGAAAAAATAAAGAAAAACAATAACACTCCAATCTTCTATCCAGGACACGACGTCGTGAAACTTTCTGGTTGCAGTGGCCTGCAGCCCTGTAAACACAATTTGCTCAGCCGAGCAGCTCCAGCAGCTCGTCGAGAAGCGCCTCCGTCTCGAGCGGGTTGGCCACCCAGGCCGTCGTGGCCGCTCGCCGTGCCCGGAAGTCGTTGGCGCCGGCACTCAAGAACTGGTCTCCCACGTGCAGCGTCGTGCCTGGGTGCGCCACCTGGGGCAGGCCGTCAGACGCAGTGTTTGCTGGCTTCCCGAGGAACAGCAGCGCGTGCTGGCAGATCAAGACGCCCCAGCTCTTGTCGCCAATGTCGACAAAGACGTCCCGGCCGCCATTGAACGAGCAAAAGGGCACACGGCCGGCACGGCCCGCAGCGCTCACCTCGAGCCGTTTCTGCACGGTGAGCACGACCTCCTCGAGGCTTTCGCGCGCCATCTGGGTCAGATCGTGGGCGCCCAGGCCGTTCTTGCGGGGTATGGGGATCATGCCCACCGCGCGGGCCTTGCGCAGGATCTGCGCCGGCAGCTGCATGCGCTCGACGCACACACGGAGCGTGGTCTCGGCCAGATCCAGAAGCTCGGCCATATCCTCCTGCGGCCACTGCTTCATGGCGTCGGGCATCCAGTCCGCCGGGTCTACCGGCGCAAGGAGGGCGTCGGACGACGCGCTGTACGAGAAGACAAAGCTGGCCTCGCCGCCAACAACAAGCAGACTGTGCTTCTGGGCGTCTGTTAGGGCCTCGGACTCGTGCACGGCCCGGAGCAGGCCGTGCAGCCGCTCATAGTACTTTTCGGCTGCGTCGTAGCCGGCGGCCGTGACGATGCCAACCTTGATATTGCGACGAAGGAGCTCTGTGCATGGTTAGGAAGAGTTCCGATCCCGGACAAAGTTAAGAATCAAGCTACGACATCATTCTCTGCAACCGTAGGATGCGACATACCCAAAATCCGTGGGATCAGCGGGCTGTCAGGCTCAAGGTTCTGGCCGTCTGCGTACAGCGTGAGGTCGCCATCAAAAGTGACCAGCTGTAGTGAATTGGGTGTTCTGCCGCCCGCTTTGTCGCCGACAGCGTTGGCCTTCCGGGCACCCCACGAGGTGAGCGCCATCAACTGCGCCGTGTTGAGGGTCAGACGCACGTCGTTGAAGGACGGCGCCACCAGGCGGCGGGAGGAGATGTGGCGCTTCGAGTCCTGGTACACGAAGGCCGCCTCGAGCGGCAGAGACGTGAAGAAGGGCCCCACGGTCGGCACCAGCATCTGCAGCCGCGACGGCCGCGGGTTCTCCAGGGCCTGGACCTGGCGGTGCTCGTCGATCATGGCCTCGACGTCCCGCATGATCTCGGCATAGCGGCGGCGGACCTCGTTGGTGTTGGCGGCGAAGACGGCATCGACGGTCTCAAAGTCGCCGGCCGGCTGCGAGAAGAGGACAAAGGGGCTGATGAGGACGCCCTTGACCCATTCTGGCGCAGACCCGTGGTATTGTGTGAGCACAAGAGAGAGGGAGAGAGGGGGGGGGGGGGACGGGGGAGACGGGGGAACAGAGGAGAGACATACCGATAAGCTGGTCTCGCCGGTGGGATTTAAGTGCGTCTGGATGGCATCGCGAGAACTGTCAGAGAGCTGGACAACGCGCTATGCAAAACCCCTCTCCCACCCTGCAAGCCAGACGAGGCATTTGTCGTCTGTGATGGTTCTTACACTCGACGCGGTATTTGCTCGTCATTGTTCGTGGAGAGCCGATAGCTATAGAGGAGGGATTTTAGAGGAACAAGAATACGAAAAACAGCGAGCTTGCTGCCTGGTATGCCGGCACGACCGTCCAAGACGAAGCGAAAAGGGAGGGGAAAAGGAGAAAGAGGAGGCCATGCGGTGCCTTTTCTGCGGTCTGCGTTCTGCGTTCGGCGTTCTGCTCTCGCCAACGTTTGCTGTGTGATGCAGCCCAGCATGCGTCTAGTGCAGCGCAGGGAGGCGGAAGCTCCCAATGCAGTAAGTCGTTACTCAATGAGAACAACCGGCGGGCCTGGCCCCTTCTCTCCCCGCCCCTCTCTTCCACCGTTTCTGGGGGTCCGGCCGGCATTCCGGGAAAGAGCCACCCTATCATCCAGGGTGTTGCACCGCGTCGGTCGTTCATTCGTTCTTCGTTCGTTCTTTCTCTCTCTGCTTTGTTGCATCCTCTTCTTTCCCCTGGTTACGGCAGCTGCTACCCGACCATTGGCAGGAACGGGCTCTGCGTTCTCCCATGGCAGCGGTCAATGCATGCTGCTGCTGCTTTTGTGGAGAAAGACCGAGAACAGGCCCCGTGACCGAAGTACGGTGAAGCGCCTCGAAGCCACGTCGTTATCTCTCGAACCCGGTGCGGACGAGTTGCGGTTTCCCGGGCCTCTCTGCATGGGCCAATCGCAGAACGGAAGGACTCACTGTCTGGCGGGGGCGGCAAGAGGTGCTTTCTGTGGCGCGGACCGATACTAGCAAACTGTTTGATCTTTGAGTACGTATTAAAGAGCTCGTCTGAAACGATCCGGCCAACTGCCGCTCCGGATCGACAAAGCCAACGACATGTCGATGCCCCAAAACAACAACAAAAGAACACACACACACATACAAAAGACGACACGGAAACAGATTGTAAGAAAATTGATATCGTAAAAACTCGTAAGAAACAAACCAAGTTTTGGACCTTTTGTGGCCCTTCCCTTCCCTTTCCATTCTTTTCTCTCTCTCTCCCTCTCTCTCTCTCTCTCTCTCTCTCTTCCCACCGCGGTTGCCGCTGCCGCACCAGCAAATCCATCGTCTTCGTTTTACAGGACGAGCGTTGGCCTCAGTTCGCAGCCTCGCCACCCTCGCCCTCGTCGCCGCTGCCGTCCCCGGACTCGGACTCCTCCAGCTCCTCGACGACGAGGCTTGCCGACTTGCCAATGGCCTCCAGCAGCGCCTTTGTCTCCGACGGCTCGTGCAGCTCGCGCGGCATCATAGACGCAATGCGGAACTTGTAGCTGTGCGTGAAGCCCGCCGGCTTGGCGACCTTTTCGTGAACCGCACCCTCGCCTTCTTCGCCGGCCTCGCCATCCTCGTCGCCGTCGTCGTCGCGCTTGATGTGGTGGCACTCGACAAAGGCGTAGAGGTCCTCGACCGTCGCATTGTCGGCGAAGCTGCGGCGGACGCGCCCGCCGCCCAGAGACTCTGGCAGCTTCAGTGCCACGCGGACGACATTGGCCGCACCCGGCGCCGGCTCGGGGGCGAGGTTGGCGGCGCGCCATAGGCGCCACTGCTTGCCCAGCTTCTTTTGGCGCGCCGCTTCCTCCTCCCGCTCGCGCGCGAGCCGCTCCGCCTCCTGTCGCTGCCGCACGCGCTCGCGGTCGCGGGCCAGCGACCGCTCGTACGCATTGTCCTGCTCGAGGCGGATGTTGCGGGACGCCTCATTCGCAACGCGCACCGCCCGCACCGCCGCCAGGTCGTCGGCATGCTTTTCCGCGGCCGAGCGCATAATCAAGAGAAACTCGTCGGCCGTGATCTTCCCCAAGTGGCGCTTGACCGTGCCCATGCGGGTGCTCCCGCCCTCTTTGGGCGTGACGCAGACAATGGCCACGAAGGGGAACTTGGTGACCCGGTGCTCCAGAGACACCTGGAAGGTCTCCGTGTCACGCATGTCGCCGCCCCACAGAAGGATGTTGTTGGCCGGGTTCTTGATGAACTCGACGGCGTCGGGATGCAGCAGCGTGTCACGGCAAAAGTCCCGGTTGTCGTCGTGCTCGGTCGACATTATGACGATGACGAGAAACGCCGGATCGGCCTTGGCCTTGTCGAAAGCCTGCGCGTAGCCCATTTCCG
Source organism: Ophiostoma pallidulum (assembly GCA_019925425.1). Lineage (NCBI taxonomy): Eukaryota > Fungi > Ascomycota > Sordariomycetes > Ophiostomatales > Ophiostomataceae > Ophiostoma > Ophiostoma pallidulum. The sequence goes on from JADHKO010000170.1 coordinate 22,443, forward strand.
CAAAGGGCAAGGCCTTGGAGCCGTAGGTCTCTTCAAACTCGCGCTTGAAGCGAGCTGCCGCGTCCCGGGGACTCAGTTGCCGACGGGGGCCCCGGGTCCGGGCCCCCCGGAACCCAACGAATCCCGGGAGCAGCCCGAGCGCATACTGCACCGCCCGCCACAGACCTGCCAGCAACCGATAGCCGAGATGGAAGGGCGAAAGGAGGATAGCCATGAGGAGCGAGGGCCGTACGACGGGGGCGGGCGGCGGCACGACGATGCGCCGCGCCAGCTCGGTCCGCTGGGCCGCCATACGGCGGTTGTTCTCATTGACAGTGTAGATTGCCTCATGGAAAATGTCACCCACAGTACGCGGGGTCGGCTGAAAGCCACTCAACGGATCGCCAAGGTCGATAATGCGCGGCGGTCCGGTGTTGGGTGGCGGGAGATCGAGAGCGCTGGGTGACGGCCTGGCGTCCCGGATCAGCTGGTCGATGTCGGGGGTGGGCTCCTCGCCGTCAAAGAACTTGCTGACAGCGACCTGGGGCACACAGCAGGTCAGTTACAAGTCCAGGCGGGCCAAAAACATAAAAACAACAATAAGCACAGCAACAAAGGGCGGTACCAAAACACGTTACATTAACGCTCCATGCCGACCTCCGCAGGAGGGCGGTCGCATCGTCCTCGTTCTGACCCGTCAGCATCGTCAACTGCTCGACCGCCTCTCGCTGGGAGCCTGTGAGAGACGGCCGGGTGCTGTGGGGGGCGGTGAAGGTCCCGGGAGTGGCCATTGCGGGCTGTGGTGCGGGTGCACTCATGCACAACCGGAGGGCGAAGCTGAACGCTGGCGTGCGTTCGGACGACAAGGCTGGCTGAAGTCGGTCAGAGCTGCAACCGGCCGGGGCGAAGAAGGCGGGACGCTGTCTGGATTGAAGACAAGAAAAAAATGGCACGCAGCAGAGGTGAAACAGCTGACGTCCGCCGAAAAAAAAAGAGAGAGAAGACAACGACCAGCAGAAAAGTGGAAAGATGCCCTTTTATCGGCCAGGCAAATGGGCAGCAGCCGGATCGTTCAGGGTGGGCTGTCCGTATTCGCCGTGGCTCTGCACGACCTGCAGGACCGACTTTCCGACGATTCGACTTTTCTGGCAGGCAACGTTGCTGGAGAGCTGAGTCGAGGCATGCAGAGGCGGATGGCCAGGGAGTGTTGGGAGAGGGAGTGCGGGAGTGGGAGAGGGACGGAGGGGGGGGAGACAAAATGGTCGAGAGCAGAGAGAGAGGGGAGAGAAAGCGAGAGAACAGGCCCGGCTGGCTCGCAGCTGCCTTCCTTCCTGTCAAGTCGACTGACTGACCACACTGTGCTTTTTTTTGGCGTCATTGCAAGGCGGAAAGGCCAGATGGCAAGGGTGGGGCCGGGTTCGTCGCCCGCCAGACCAGGAGACAGACGATTGCATTGATTGGCCAGACGGCAGAGCTTGGGCCCACTTTGGGAGAACGGGGCTAGTGGGTGCATGCAGCTTATCGGGAGAGACATCGAAGCTGTGGAATTGCGGCCTCGCGCCGTCCGTCCTCTGTGCCCTGCAGAGGAGAAACACAACGGGAGCCAGGGGAACACGGAAGGAGCTAATCTGTGCGAGGCTGGGAGAGCACAGCGGCCTGTGGGGAGCATTTTGCCCGTAGTTGTAACATTGCATCTGCACGTAGGAAACAGCCGCAGAATGAGAAAGGGAGAAAAGGGGGGGAAATGCACAGGACAGACAATCCGAACAACCAGGCGAACGACAGGGACAGGCAGGAAGATAAGCCTCTGGGAACCGCCCGTGAACAACCCAGTTCGGCATGCGGAACCTCTGCGGAATCCCACCGGTGTGCCTCCTTGCAACTATTCCGCGCAATGCGCTGTCGGCCGCGCTCAGAAAGGGAAGCCGCATCATGCAGCTGTGCTGGCAAACAGGAGGGTGGGAGGGGAGAGGGGAGGGGAGGGGGGAGGGGGGACTGGCGAGGAGCCCTGCTGCCCGGCGACTGCTGCCGATGACGGAAGCAAAAGCTGCACTTTATTTCTGTCCTTGTCAGTTCACGTCCTTTCATATCTGCACGGGAGCGTGCCAGCACCGTCGCCCTCCTGCAGGAGGGTGTCTACGGACAGACTTGCTGTCGCTCTGCTCGTACCCCCCCCTCCCCTCCGACGATGCCACAAGCACACCCCCCCTGGACCCTGGTCGAGAGGCGGCGAGTCGAGAGGTGCTTGAGACGACGGCTGAGCTACCACATGCAGGCCTCGGCCTCGCTTACCACAGAAGAAGGAGCCTGGCCAATACAATTTGCCAGCCGGCTGCATCGTGCAGGGCAGGGGTGTTGTGTCTGCAGATCCAGAGGCAGCCAGTCCACGAGACGCTCTGTATGATTGTGCGCTGTCCAGACGCAGTCGAGCAGCGGCTTGCCTTTGAGTGGCAGGGTGCAGCACGTCCTGCAGCTGGCGGCCTGTCGATCCAAGACCAACAGCCTATGTGCTGCCTGGCAGGGGCCATTTCTTCCGCCGCTCTTCGTCGTTCTTTGTTCTAACCGCCCGTGGCGCCCACAAAAGAGCGAGAGGAGCGACAAACGACACGATGCGTGCAAGTCAACAAAGCAGAGACAGACGATCCTCGGCGTCGTCCTCGACGGGCCGTCTCCAGCGCGTTTGCTGGGCGGGGCTGCGGCCGAGCACAGCTTCGAGGTTGCCTGCCGGCCCCATTCCCATCCAGCCCACACGATACTGTACTATACAATGCATATAGGGACCGATACGCTGCACTTCTGCATTGCACGGTGCCGCAGCTGCTGCCGGTCGTGGCCGTCAACAGTCGATGGGCTGCGGGAAGGAACGCACGTCTAAGCAGTACGGAGTCGTTAGATACATGCTGGGGCGGGTGGGGGTGTTAGACAGTGACATGCGCTGTCGGCGTAGTGCTGCCTGTGTACAAGTACTGCACTACGTGCACCCTGCGTCGCTCTTGCCATCGGCGGGGTAACCTGCGGCGGCCAACGCTCTGCGCACTTACAGAACATGGACGCACCGTGTTAGCGCCCTCCCGCCTTCCTCCCCCCTTTGTCGCCCAGGAACCCCCATCGTTCTTCCGCTCCGCGCATCGCTCCCTCCCCGTCCCTCGACTTGCCTTGCATCGCCCAAATCCAACGGCCTCCATCCCTTGGCGAGCGCGTCTCCTCCCGCCCGGCTGGCTGCATTTGCTCCCGTCATCATACGAGCACGCCCTCCGACCGACCCTCCCTGCGTCTCGTCTCTCCTATCGCCGTGCGCGTCTTCCCCTCCGCCCCCCCAAGCAAGTCGCCGTCACGGATCATCGAATCATCGCCGCCTCGTCGTATCGTCGTATCGTCGCATCGTCGTGACAACAACACGCGCCGCCCCCCGCCCGCGCTGTTTTCTTGGAGGCTGTGCAGCCGCTGCCATCTCTACGGCTGCCTTTGCACACTGCAGCTGCAGCCCTTGTCCACGCGCCTGAAATCCTATCGCGGCACCGATTGACGCTCGTCGCGTCGCGACGCAAGACTGAATGCACTATGGATGCCGGAGTCTGGAACTACCGAGTACGTGCGTTGTGCCCCGTGCAGCTGCTGCTTGTATTGTGTCGCCTAGGCTTGTTCCCCGTGCAGTGTGGCGGGTGCTGTTTGATCCGTGCGGCGGCAGGGCTCCGTCCCAGCCAGAGCCTCGCTCCGAACGGTGTGTTGCTCTCCGCTCTTTTCCTGACTAACATTGCGTCTGCTGCCAGAGCCTCTAGAACGGGCCGTCGGCCGCCACATATCCTTTCATGCCTAGAGAGCAGTCGGGAAAACCTATATCGATACCCAATCAGTGCCAATGGTATGCGGTGGGACGCGCCGTGTCTGGAACCGGGCTGCCCGTTCGTTCGCTTCCATCACTGCTGACACCCCTTGTGCGCCCAACCAGATCTGATCGACCAGCTGTTGACAACACAGAACAACGAACCCCCCCCCCTCCCCGTCCCGACCTCGACCTGCCGTGCCGCCAGAGCTGATATGCTCAAAACCATGTTACGTGTAGAACCCGGAACATGGCATCCAAAGACTCGTACGCGCCTCCAATCTGGGGTTTGGACTCATGCCACTGGACTGACGACGGACACAGATCCTCCAAGAAGGGGCTGAATGGCGACTCTCCCGTCTTCACCCCCGGCTCCACACACTCTCCCCTCCGGAAGTCATCGGTGCTACCCCTCCAAGCAGCTATTGCCCCCCCTTTCACGCCGAGGGGCACCAGCGGTGCGTATCTTACTCTTCTCACACAGAGCTTGGGACGCCCTGGCATCTCGTGCGTCGCTGGCGAACATCCGGCATGCTAATGAGTCGGTCTCTGTACAGCCGTTTCTACCAGCAACGCGTCTGCCTCCCCGCGCGAACCGCTGCGGGATGTCATCGCCAGCAAAGAGCCTGGCCAGGCCGTTCCTCGCGCCGAGAGCTCGTCTTTCAACCTAACATCGCTCCGCGAATTCGTCCCTCGTTCTTCTGAGCAGTCATCAAGCTACAACATTGCTTCTGCAAAGGAGTTCCAGCCCAAGGGCGACCGCTCTCCTTTCAATGTCGCAAAGGCTGTCGAGTTCCGCCCCCAGTCGCAAACCACAGTCCCGCCATCCGCCACACCCACCTCCACCTCCTCCGTCCCGAGCCAAGCGCAGCTCTCACCACAGGCGGCACAGCAGGCACTTCACCCCCAGCAGCAGGCTCAGCTGGCATCCTTCCAACACCAGGGTCTCGTCCAGGCATCCCACCTTGGCATTCCTACTGGCCCGTCTCAGGGACCGCAAATGACAATTCCCACAGGGCCATCACGCGGCGCAAACCACGCAAACAGTAATATCGACCATATGAATTTGAGGGCCGGCATGGGAGGGATGGCCAACATGGCATACGGAATGCCGTCAGGCGGCGAGGGCCAGCTTGGCACAGCCGGTGGTCTCTATGAGCCTTTTAATGTTGGGGGCGCCGGGGCCTCTGCAGCGGCCATGGCTACCTCGCCGTACAACCCATACGCTACCACGAACCAACCGACAGGACGAGAAGGCGCGGCATACTTTCAGGGACAGCCGCCGTTTGGAAACCAACACCAGCCGGTAGGGCTTGCGGTCTTAGAATTGCCCATGTTTTTTTCTTCTGGATATCATGCCAACTAACACGAGCCAGGTTGGCGAACACCTCTACTTCCCGCAAGGTCCTCACCGCCAGGATCTTCTCCCCCGGCAGCGTACCGTTCACGACTTTTTCTTGCCCGAAAAGATGCGCCAGGAAGTCCATTTGAAATCCAGGGCCGGGAACCAAGCTCCTCTCAATTGTACGTCACACTTTCCCACCGGGTTTCCCTTCTTTTATTTGCTTCACCTCCGAGCCTCGCAATGCTGACTTGTTTGCTTTCTCCTCCGTCCCCCAGTGTCCGTCAATGTGGAGAGCTACCACTCGCTCATCCCGCTGGACACCAACAGCCACAAGGTGGCGGGCTCGTTTGGGCGCATCACCTGGCTGTACAAAGCCGTGGCTAGTAAAAACGGCAAGCACTACTGCTTGCGGCGTGTGGAAAACTTTCGCGTTAGCAATGAAAACGCACTTCGAGCAGCTCGCGACTGGCGGCGCGTCAGCAGCGGCGGCGTCGTGACCGTCCACGAGGCCTTCACGACGCGCGCCTTTGGAGACAGCTCAATTGTATTCGCTATGGACTACTTCCCCCTGTCGGTCACCCTCATGCAGTACCACTTCCCCGCATACGGCCAAAGCAGGGCGCGGAACAACGTCACGATCCAAGAAACGGTCCTATGGGGTTATTTCGTCCAGATCGCCAACGCCCTGCGGGCCATTCACTCGGCAGGGCTGGCGGCGCGTTCCGTGGACCTTACCAAGATCATTCGAACGGGTAAGAACCGCATTCGTCTGAGTGGCTGTGCCGTGCAGGATGTCATCAGCTACGACCCTTCGCGACGCGTTCTCGACCTGCAGCAGGAAGACTTTTACCATTTCGGCGAGATCATGGTCTCGCTGACTACCTACACACCGCCCAACGACCTCAAGCGGCCACTGGCGCCGATGGAGCAAGTGCCGGAAATCTACTCCCACGAGCTCAAATCCGCCATCGCCTGGCTCTTGACGCCCCCGCCTGCAGCGAATCCGGCCAGCAAAAGCATAGACGCTCTCATCGCCACCATATCGACGCAGATGACGCGTTTCTTCGACATGTCGCTGCAGGAGAATGACGGGCTTTCGAGTCTAGTGTATCGAGAGGTCGAAAACGGCCGCGTCGCACGAATGCTGCTCAAGCTCGGCACTATAAACGAGCGCGAAAGCTACCAGCGGGATGCCATGTGGGCAGAACACGGCCCACGCTACCCGCTGAAGCTGTTCCGTGACTATGTCTTCCACCAAGTAGACGAGTCTGGCCGCCCCGTGGTTGATGCCTGGCACATGCTCTCCTGTCTCAACAAGCTGGACGCCGGGTCGAGCGATGTTGTGCGGCTCTCGAGCCGTGACGGAAGGACGAATTTGTTCGTCACCTACAAGGAGCTGAACAAGATGGTTCAGCGGTCGTTTAACGATCTCATAAGGCCCGGGCCTGCCGCGCCCGGGGCTGGTCGCCGCCACAACTAAAGGACGCCTACTACACGGTAGCAAGCAATACGCCTCAGCGCCTGATGTTGATGCAGTGCAAGCACCATACACCCACCACAACCCCCCCTTTCCTTATCCAGAAAGCTCTCTTTTCCCTACGTTCGATGGTATTGCAAAAAGGCCTCGTGGAAACCCATGTGCGCCACCAGAGGCATCCATGCTCCTCACGCATCGCGACTAGACATCCCTGAAGCAACGAAGATATCCAATTTTCCTATATCTTTATTGGCGTCGGTTTCTTTGGCCTCAAACTTGCAGCTGATAGCTCCAACCCCCTGCGGAGGCATGGTGCAAACATGGAAACTGGCTTGGCCTTCGACGCGTTTAACGCATCCCTTCTCTTTATCCAGAAGTGCCACCCTGCGGAGATGGAGGGGGGGTTGACCCCCCCCCCCCCCCCCTCTCTTCCCCTTTGGGGCCTTTTCTTCTTATTCTTTCGTGTGGGTTCTTGGATACAATGCACAGACCTGCTCGCCGCTCGTTTTCTGCGTTTTCCTTCTTCCACCTGTTCTCTGCTTTCCGTGTTTGTACTTGTTTTGTGTTTTTTTTTTGTTCTACCTGTCTTCTCCGTTCTTTTTATATTGTGAGGATTGCACGGGGTCGTGGGCAGTCACTCTTTAAGCCTCTCCTCTACGCTGTATCAGCGGATGTGGAGGCTGTTGCTGAGTTGTTGACAAAGCTGTAAGGAATCAGTGTGTCTTTGTTCCAAAGAACGTGAGCCTAAATGGAGACGGCGAGTTAGACGAAGAAGAAGTCGAAAAAAAATGTGAAAACAGATTTTTAAATTACCCTTTGCCCATCCGTCTTTGCCGACATTTGCAATCCGAGGTATGCATGATGCCTCCAAGGTAGGTTCTCTGGTCGACGGGCAGCCAACGTCTGCGGTCTCCCCGTTTCTCGCCCGTCCATTGTGTGATGGCACCACGTCCATCCGGTCCAAACAAGGCAAAAAACACCAAAGAAAACCTTCTAGATAGAGTGGTGGTGAGAGAGAGCAATGCATTTAAGAACAAGGAATATCGACTCCAGGCGCCAGGGGCCCTTTTCCCTCTTCCCGGCCCTCCTCTTTCCACTTGCTCCCTTTCCGTTTTTTTATGGCTTTCCGTCGTGTGCCCTCTGCTGTTTCGTGTTTGTGTTTGTGTGTTTGTGCCTTGGTATGACAGCCCCGGTTCGTGCTGTCTCGTCTGTTTTTTTTTAAGCCAAAAGTCCAGCGAGTGTCTTCGCTTCCTGATCCCCTCTCCCCCCTTTGCGTATTTCTGTACCCCCAGAACTTTGCGTCCCCCCTTTCCTTCTCCCAATCTGCTTTTGGTCGCACCACCCACAACAAACGTCTCTTGCTTTATCGATCTGCTGCTGTGTTGCCCAAACGCGCTTTGCAACAACCCCCAACCTCCCTCCCTACTAGTCGGAGTCTTCCGCTTCTGCCTTGGGCTTGTACTGGTAGGCCGGGGTCACCTTGGTTCCCGAAGCGCCGGTGGCACCCTCGGGCGAGTCGGTGCCGTCGTCGGAGGCGGCGTCGGCTGCCGCGAGGTAGGGGTTGCTTATGCTCTCACTGCCGTCGACGGGGTACAGCGTCGTGATGTGCGTGCCGCGGATGACGGCCAGCCCAAGCGAGCGCGTCTTGACCTCGCCTTCAGCATCTAGAGCACAGAGAGAGAGAGAGAAGGACAGGGCGTTAGCGGAGCAGTTTTTGTGGCAGGAGGCCGTTTTGTTCGGGGGGGGGAGGGGGGAAGGGGCACTTACTGCGCATCTTCTCTTGGGCGTCGTCGAGGACCATGTTCAGCAGCGGGTCAAAACCCTTGAGAACGCCAGAGACTAAAAAGAGAGAGAGGGGGGGGTGCGAGGAGCAATTAGCATAAAGAAAGAAACACAACGTTTGGAGCTGTAGATCGAGGCCACGGAGTCATAGCGTGTAGCCCACACGTCGTCCCCCCCTAAAGTGCTCTCTTACCTTCACGGCCGCCGGTAAACTTGACGTAAATTTCCCGGTCCATGTACTGTCCCAGGTCGAGGATGTTCTCCTTCTTGGGCGGTTCCCGCTCGCCAGAGTATCCGCCCCCCCGCGAGAACCCGCCGCCGCGCCCCTCGCCGCCGCCGCCGCCGCCGCCGCCGCCGCGACCGCCACCACGGGGAAAGTTGCCGCCCCGGCCTTCGCCTCCGCCGCGTCCGCCGCCGCCGCCACGGGGGTACTGTCCGCGCCCGCCGCCACCGCCTGCGCCACCACGGCCGCCACCGCGGTAGTCACCGCCACGGCCGCCGCCGCCGCTGTTGATGCCTCCGCCTCCTCTCGACGCCGGGCTGTACCGGCCGCGGAATGGTGTGGACATGGTGTGGGAGGGAAGAAGGGGTCTGCCTGGCTGGGACGGGTGTCGTGTGGGCCGTTTGCGATATGTCGAGACGAAGTGCTCAACGAGAGAGAGAGAGGAGAGGTCGCGCACGCCGGAGCTGCTCACAACTCCTGCCAGGGTAAAGGGGCAGGGTCCGAAGGAATGGGTTTCAAACGTGTCGCGGTTCGTGATCGCAGGTGCGCGTCGTCGAGGTGCCTACGGGAGTCGATCGCGGGGGGAAGCTGGTTCGCATCACTTTTTGCGCCTTTGTCTGGCGATTTCGATTTTGGTGGGGCTGGTATTTTGGGCAATGGTTGGCGGCAGCGGGCGCAATTGCGGTGGGCATTGATCCCATGTGGGGAACTGTGATTTTAGCAATTTTTCTTGGCGCAAGAAAAAAAGAAGGAAAATACAGCCCCCCCTGCTCCTTGGTGGTACTCCGTACTGTACGAACCGTCGGCCGCAGCCCGTCCGCTGCCTTGTCCGTTCCTGTTAGCGTGGCTTTACTACTGCTGCTACCCACCAATTGACGCGGCGACAGACCGCCGAGGCGGACGCAGCGCAAAAACATCACGACGACACACAGCGGCCGCCGAGAGCTTTTTCTTCCGTTGTCTACGCCTTCCTTTCTTTTGATTCAGTTTTCTACACAAAGGGATAATTTCACGGTCGATGCCAACAGAGCATGGAGAGCTCGGCGGGAACCATCAGACTCCCTTGTATGGCGCCGCAGAAACGTTGTTGCCTTGGCGAAGAGTCTCACATGCCCAGCTGGTTTCTGGACGAGGTCGACGGTCACCGCCCGACATAAGTGACGCGTTTTCCACATGGCTTGGGAGACGTATGGGCCGTATTTGTTCTGCTGCAGAGACGGGAGGGAGCAGACCGGGGCTTGAATCTTGCTACGAGGTCGGGATGCTGGCGCAAACGACGACATCGAGAGGTCCGTTTATGTGGCAGTCGAAGCAGCCAAAAAGAAAAGGAGAACGCGCCGACAAAAGGATGCAGAAAAGTCCTCTAGGACCATGGATAGCGCTCGGGGAGCCGGGGAAGCTCGTTTTCTGGCTGGTCGCCAGCATACGAGAAGCCTACACCGAGGCGTGGATGCTGGCGGCGATGTTGCCTTTTGATTGTTTCTTCGAGGGCATCGCCAACGTAGAACAGCGTGAGCCAGCAAGACCAGCAAGACCAGCAAGACGCCGGCTTCGATGCTCTGTTCGCTCGTCGAGCTGTGGAGCTACTGTCGCAGTGCCCTCGCCGTCTTGACGTAGACGTGGAGGGTGAGGGTGGGATGAAGTGCAGTGGTGCCCGAGGAGGGTGGATGCGATGGCGGCATGCCCTGACGCTTTGCAAAGAGATACAACAAGAGAAGTGCAACGTACTCCGTCGACATTGTCTGGCATACCCGTGACTCACGGTGCGTATCGCAGCTGTGTGCCTGGTCAAGTTGAGGGGGGCCATGTCGCGACGCCGCCCGAGCTTCGTCGTGCGAGAGGGCGGGTATTGCAGCCGGTCTGATTTTACGGAGCATGAAAGCGGCCTGCAAGAAGCAAAGAAAAAAACCTAAACTGGCTCGCAGCTCCTTGTTTCTGCTGTGCAGTAGATCGGCCAGAAACCGGTGGGCAGGGCTGGGCTGGGAAGCATGCACGCTGCAGGAGAGCATCAGTGGCTCCAAATCGCCGCCCCCTGCCCGCCTTTTGCTCGCGGGCAATCACGAGCGAATACGACTTTGCACGTTTCTGGACAGGCTCGACGACGGCTGCTCCGCGGTTCTTGTTTGCCTGCTTCTGTCACGGCTGCCGGGCACTTTCGTCTGGGGAGGCGTTGCCTGGTCCCAGATTGGCAGCTGGGCGTCGTGGGATTTTGCCAAACATCTTGAGATGTCGACATCCAAGGGCTGCCCTGGCTGGCCAAAGTGCGATGAACAGACGAGGCCGCGGCCGCTTTCTTCTTCTTCTTCTTCTTCTTCTTCTTCTTCTTCTTGTCCTTCTTCTCCTCGTCATTTTCATGTAGACCGTCGTGTCAGGACACAGGTCGTCCGAACGTGCGTAGGCGGTGCTGATAACGAACCGAATCCTGCGTCCCAACCGACGTCCGAGTCAGCCTCTCTACTGCCGGGGTCCTTTGACCAAAGGTGGGGGTGTGCACAAGCATCGAACCCATGCTCTCCGGGGAACAGACGCCGCGTTCGCGCACGCACGCCGTCACCTATGCCGCCGACTCTCTGTCCCTCCAGGATTGCATCGCTGCTCGACGAAACGAGCGCGGGGCACCGCACGTCCAGCGAGACCTCACCGCGCAGGATATCGACAGCAAGCAGCCCGCCGGTCGTCCAGAGCCGGAAGGGGGGCCCAGGCCATCACGAAGCGGCGCGGCCACCAGTGACGTTGCAACACGCCCGCTCCCATTGGCCACGGCCGTGCATCAGAAAACACACGCACGCACGCACGCACGCACGCACACACAACAAACAGCACAGGGAGGGTTTTCCGGTTCGTGACGTGAGGCTGGGTTTCTCACACAACACACCTCCCCCGTCGACACCCGAGACTCGACGAGCGAGAGACAGAGAGAGACTCAACCGTCGCCCAACAACACAGCGCAGCCAGACGCGTGATATCACCCAGTGCCAACGTCTGCAGCCGTCCCTTATTAACCCCCCCCTTCCCCTTCCTGGCCTTGCGTGCCTGTCCGTCCCGCCCGGACTCAGCGGCCCGCGGGAAACGCCCATTGTCCTCCTCTTTTCTCCTTCGTCTTCTCCGCCGTCTTATTTTCCTTCTCCATTTCCTCAACCTAGCTACCGCCCACCATCCTTCCTCTCTCTCCCTCTCTCCCTCTCTCCCTCCCTCTCCCTCCTTGCGACACGAAAATTCGCCCGCTGCCATCAGACTCGAATCGGCAGCAAGCTCGCCGCAGTCGACAAATCCGCCGACGCCCTCCTTTCCCGACTGCATCATCACCGCAGGTTGTCGCGCACAGGACGTCTCGCCATCACCCCTCCCATCGTGTTTGGCCCCAGCCCTGTCTCCTGCCTCTCCAGCCTCTGGCCGACGCAGAACCCATAGGTCGCAGAGTGGTCGCCGAGCAAACCGTCCTCGTTCTCCTCCGTTTCCGCCTCGACCCTCCCACCCCTCCTCCTCTCCAAACGTGCATCTGCCCCTGCCCCCCTCTCCTTTCGACGCCAACGCCCGCCTCCCAGAACGCTGCCCGCCATCCCTGCGCCCCAGAACAAGGAAAACTGCAGTCATCGACTGCACCTTTGACGTGAGTCTGTTTGTCTTTTCTTCCCACGATCGTGACTCGGTTATACCATCTTCCTTCCTCCCTTCTCCGCCATCCCTCTTCCTTCTTCTACCCTCGCCTGCACAGAACTTGTGCAGCCTGGCACGCAATTGCTTCAGAGTATGCTTCGTCCCCAGTCGTCCGAACATAATACACGATCCAGATTCTCGGCGAGAACGATGCCAGAGACGCAAGCCACGTCTAGTTCGGCTTGTTCCCTCACACCCCCTCCCCTTCCCCTTCCCCTTTCTACTCCGAATAATATGAGCATAACTACACTTGTCTTTGATTTGTTTCCCAGCGTAAATTACACCTAAGCCATAGGCCATGCACTAGTCCCCACGCGCCAACCTCGATTCCTCGTTTCTTCTGCCATTATCCCCCCCCCTTTTTTACCCTTTCTTTTTTTCTTTTCTCTGGCTGTCTTGGTGCATTGTCATCAAGCCACACGCGCGCCGTCCCCCCTGCCCCTTTAGAGCTCGACCGCCCCCCCCCCCCCCCTTTCTACCTATTAACGCGCTTTTACGCGCAAGCCACACATCTGGGCCGTTGTGCCCTTTACCTCACGCAAAACCTCATCCCAGCCATTATAGTGTCTAAGCCATCGCTCCTTCCTCGTCTGGTCCCGTTATTATTGACGCGACACGGATCGTCGTTCTTCCCTTCCTCCCTCTCCTTCCCTCTTACATCCCTCGCGGCTGCTCCTTTCCTGTTTACTCTGTGGCACTTTCCCTCTTTCCCACTTTCCCTCGTTCCCTCTTTCCTTCCGGAGTCTCTTCCTACTATCACTTGTGCCTTCCCTTTGCGTCTTATGCGCCTTCCCCTGCTTTTCACCGCCCTGCCCTTCCGGTCTCGTCTGTTCAGAGCTCGGCCCTTTCCTAACTTCAATCTCTAGTTTCATGGGGGACATTGCTATTATGTAGGTTTTCCGTTTTTTTGCTTCTGCGCAGCCTTGCTGTTCCCACGAGGCGCTTCGTGCACGTTTCCATTTCCCTCCGTCGAGATGTCGCGTCTTTTGCGGCCAGTGTTGTCGTTGTCGTCTCCGCCACCCTTGAGTCGCGCCTGGCGACGCACCCAACGCTTTTCCCTCCCCCCAAACGCGTCAATCAACACAAAACGAACACAAGAACACAAGACGCCACAGAGGTGCGATTGAGCAGCCCAGAATGCAAACTGGCAGACGGCTAGGAGCAGGGAGGCCAGCTCCAGCTTGCCGATCACCGTGTCCTAAGAAAGCACAGCGAGACCGCCAAACAGGAGCTCCACGGGTGCTCAGCCAGCTCGGCAAAGACGACCTGCCACACGAACCAACACGAAAGCAGAGACGCGAAGACGACGGACGACATGCACAGAGCCCTATGCGTGGCCCCTTTCGCCCCCCCCCTACATCCTTACACGTCTCGCAGTTTCTCTCCGTCCACAGTGACACACATACTAACGCGTCACAACAGCCCCGAGGGGATAATGCTCCCCGTCAAGGAGGAGAGCCCGGCCGAGACCGGCATCTCGGACTTGCCAATCTTCACCGGCCCCCACGGGTCGGCACAGTCGACTCCCGCCTCGACGTTCACCAATGGCTCACATGGCCTCAAGCCAGAGGGGGACGACATCGCCGTGCCGCCTTCTGCGGCGGCGGCAACCATCGCATCCGCCACGGTCCTCTCGGATGCCCTGCCTGCGACACCCTACTCCTTTCCGGCCACGCCTCCCCCGTATTTCGACGACACCGTGGATTTTGAGTCCTCAAAACCCGTGTCCGCAGCCGCCGACATTCCAGCAGCGCGGCCTGTGGTCGAGCTCATCAACGACACCCCGCCCGACTCTGCAAGCGAGCCGCCATCCGAGCCGCAGTTCCGTCCTCGTAGAATACGCCCTGAGTTTGTGCCGGCTCGGCGGAGCCCCTACCCCTGCACGGATTCTGACGACTCGTCCCCGGAGCCCAGCGCAAGGCCTGTTGGTCGCCCCACCGCATTTGAACGAGCGCAGGTTCCGCAGGTGCCCGAAACACCGGCACCAGTGGAGGCTGCTTCTGCTTCTGGCAGTGTACCTGCAAACAGTGACGACACCGCAGACACCGCAGACACTGCAGAAACTGCAGGCACCGCAAACGCCGATTCTCCCCCGCCCATAGCGCCAGATCTTGCAACGCCCCAGATCGAAGAGCATGTCGCATCTTCTCAGCAAACGGGACCCCCAGCACCAGCCGCTGATACCGTAGCATCCCGGCGGCCCATCAGAATGGCACGCCTTCCCAGGATTGTTGTGCAGGAGCCGCCGAAGCCGAGGCGACCAGCTGCTCGAGTCATTGTCAAGCCTGCAGCGGCCCAGGCTTCGGCTTTGGGACCAGCGCCGTCGTCAACGGCCGCTGCGAAGCCTTCACCGAAGTCGAAACCGAAACCGGCGGCTGCCCCCTCTGTAGGGAGACGCGCCACGCGCTTCTCTGGCCTCCCCTCCGAGCTGGCGGCTCCACGACCGTCATTGGGCAAACGGCGACGGAGTGAGTCCGACAAGAACCTCGTTACTGGGCTTCCGCGTGAGCTTCGACGCCTGAAGGACACAAAGGAGTTCGCGCATGTCGACGAGCAGCCCGTTGTCTACACTGTCTGGAGCAACGGCAAATATGTTCCCGCAAATGCCGCGGGTGAGCCTTTGCCTGATAAGACAAAAAGGGCCAAAACCTCAAAGCCTGCGGATGCGCAGGGCGGCAAGGAGGCGGCTGGCCCCGCGCCCGCCGCAACGGAAGAAGTCGCGGCAGCGGACACCCCACAGATTACGCAGAAGCGTGTCAAAAAATGGTTGACCAAGGGCCTGTACGCCGGCCAGTCGATGCCGGCGAACCCTGCCGCGGGGCTTACTGCTCCCGAGAAAAGGGCACTCGCGAAGCTGCCCGAGCTATCAAAGAAATACGCTCCAAACGCGACCTTGCCCATGCCCATCTTCAGCGGACTACGGATGCTGATCCAAGGCCGGGACTTTAAGATGCCGTTTGATGTCTTCAACCCGCTCCCCCCAGGCCAGCCCAAGCCGGTGAAATATGGCAGATTCAGCAAGAGTAAGCCAGACCCGACGATCTTCTGATGCACTACATGCCTCTGTTGGCAATGATTTGGGGTTTTTGCTAACTTTTGTTTTCTCTTTTCTTCCTTTTGCTTTGTACTAGACCGATTTGTTGGTGATGCACATGCCATCTGGAAGAAAAACCCACACTACGACGATTTCCAGTCGAAGTGTGTTTGCAAGCCGGAAACAGGATGCGATGAGGACTGCCAGAACCGCATTATGCTCTATGAGTGCAATGACATGATTTGCAATGTAGGCGCTGAAAAATGCAGCAACCGCGAGTTCCAACGGCTGGCCGAACGGACCGCTTCAAAAAACCCATTCCACATCGGAGTGGAAGTCTTCAAGACACCGAACCGTGGTCACGGCATTCGCGCAAATCGGACCTTCCGGCCTAGCCAGATCATCATGGAATACATCGGCGAGATCATTACGGAAGATGAGTCCGACCGGCGCATGAATGAGCTGTACAAAGACAACGAGGTGGGTCCCTTCATTTTCTTGCCGCTGCCGATGGCAGTTCGCTTTTGATCATTGAGATGTGTTGTGAATGCTTCTGTTGCTGACCTGATGCTCAACCAGTGCTACTATCTCATGTCTTTCGACCAGTCTCTTATTATTGACGGAACGCGCGGTAGCATCGCTCGCTTCGTCAACCATTCGTGCTCGCCCAACTGTCGCATGATCAAGTGGATTGTTTCCGGGCAGCCCCGTATTGCTCTATTTGCTGGTGACCGACCCATCATGGCAGGCGAAGAGCTGACCTACGACTACAACTTTGACCCATACTCGGCCAAAAACGTGCAGAGCTGCCTGTGCGGAAGCGAGAACTGCCGTGGAATCCTGGGCCCCCGAAAGAGTGAGAAGGCAGTGTCGAAAGCTGCTGCAGAAAAGGCTGCAGCCGAGAAGGCGAAATCGAAAGCAAAAGGAAAGGGCGCGAACCAAAAGAGGCCTGCCAACGGCTCCGGGAAGAGAAAGCACGACGCCTACAGCATGGACGAGGAAGACGAGGCCGTCCGCAGCGGCCCAGCGGCCAAGAAGATGCGCATGGCCCCTAGTCAGCGACGACCCAACGAGCCAGCGAAGAAAGCCGCCAAGCCCCCGGCTGCGAAGCCTGTTACGACGACGAAGGCTGCTCTGCAGGTGCTGGTAGCCGGGGCAGCTAGGCAGGCCAGGCTCGCAAAAGCTGCAAAGGCCGCTAAAGCCGCAAGAGCAGCAAAGGCGGCGCAGGCAATGGCGGCTGTGGAGGCATCGAAGAAGGCAAAGCTCGCAAAAGTGTCAAAGGCCTCGACGTCGGCAACAAAGTCTTCGACTGCTGCAAAGGCAACAAAGTCTGCCAAAGCCACCAAAACGACAAAGGCGGCAACAACGGCCGCGAAGACCTCCAAGGTGTCCAAGGTCACAAAGACGACGAAGACCTCGGGGGCAAGCACCAAAGCGACAAGGACCGCAAAGGTTGTCAAGACGGCAAAGTCTGTGAAGGTGGTCAAGGCAGCCAGACCTGTGGCGGCCTCCAAGGGCTCAAAGGTCACCAAAACAGCAAAGGCACCCAGTGCAACAGCCAAGGCTAAAGCGGCGACCACGCGAAAGCCAGCTGCAGGGACTACGGCCAAAACTGCCACGGCTGCCAAGCCGGCCAAGCCTGCGAAGCTGGTCAAGGCAGCCGCCGCGGTCAAGCCGGCCAGAGTGCAAAAGCCCAAAGCTTCCCTGGCGCTGCGGTCTGCGACACCTCCTACGACGACTAAGAAAGGAGGAGACACGACACCTCAAGCAACACCCATGGCACAAGCAGTTGCCAAAGCCGCTAAAGAGGCAGCAAAGGCAGCAAAGGCAGCGACTGCTGCTGAGGCTGCCGCAGTTGCAAAGACGCTCAAGGCTACAAGCTATGGCCTGAGCACCAAGACCAACAAGACCGTCAAGGCCGCCAAGGCCACCAAGGCCACCAAGGCCACCAAAGCCACTAAAGCCACTAAAGCCACCAAGGCTATCAAACTGGTCAAGACATCTCGGTCGCAGCAGAAGCCGCAGCCGAAGACCAGCCAGACAAAGAAGGCGCCCGCTCCACGATCTCAGGCAACCACGACAGCCGTTGCAAAGCCAGCTACGAAAATACTGATCAAGATGAAACGGCCAGCTGCATCGCCGGCTGCAGTAGACGTGCCAGGGGAGGCAGCCGAGTTGGCGGCGCAGCTCAGCACGGAGTCCAATGCCAACACAAGCACGAGTGGCCGCATTATCGTCAGAACTTTGAAGGCGACCGCGGCCACTGCGTCTGCGTCTCCCCGCGCACGGAAGCAGCAGACGAGCAAGCCGCCTGTCCAGCTTGCTCGTCGGGGATCTGGTGGCCTACGGAAATCTGCCCTCATGGCAGTGCCGAGTGGAGAGGCATCCTCCGAAGCGCCGGTGCTGGATCAGGCGGCGGCTGTCGAGACGGCAATGGTATCGCAATCCGGAAACACCACCAGCCCTACTGGGCTAGCGGCCGCAATTTCGCATGCCGATGGCGGTCAGGCAGGCGGCAAGGCGGCCGCTCCACGGGACCGCTTCGACGGAGATGCGATGCTGCTTGACCCGCCTGCTGGTAGTCGGTCTGTTGGACTGCAATCCGCCCACGATGTTATCCACGTTGCCCCCAACTCTGACCAAGGAGGCTCGGCGGTACCGGTTTAGGAGAGGAGAGGACGTGCACAGCGTGGGAAGGGGTGAGGTTTGGGGGGTCGGGGGGGTCGGCCTTTTTGCTTTGGGTGGTTTCTTTTGCCTTTTTGTTTTGCTATTTTGGGGGCCTGGTTTGGTGTGTGCTGTATGCACCGCACGCGTCTTTTTCTGTCAACGGGGCAATTCAACACGCTCTCTCTCACTCCCTCACACACTCTCTCTCACTCCCTCACACACTCTCTCTCTACACGGCAAACGCCCATTCTTGTTAGACGAGGTCTACTTTTTTTTTTGTCTAGAGGTTTCGTCTTCCTTTCCATGTTTCTTTTTCATATTTGGGCATTTGTATGGTTTCCTTCAGGTCTGCAATGTATATGTCAACAGCATATGGTTTTATTTTCCCTTCTGTCTGCTTCATTTGGTCGATGACTTCTTCTGTCCGTCTTGTGTTACGTGTGGGTGTTGAATTGTCAGACCAGGAGCCGGGAGGGGGGGCACAGGCAGTCCCCACGGAGTAGCATTGGTATTTTGATTGCACATATCCCTCTTGATGTTGGTGCTTGGGTTGCTTCTTTTTCGTAAATTAAAGGGGGGGAGGGCGGCCGCTCTGCCCGTCTTCGCGTGGCGGCGCAGTCCTGAGTCGCGTGCGATCAGCATCATGTGATTCGCTGTGTGGCCTGCATCGGCTTCAAAAGTGGGCGGCAGAGCGTTGGCGGCAATGTGTTGTGTCGGCCGGTCGTGGGTGTGGCCGACCCATGGCGGCGCAGTCGTGGGCCTGGCGAGGCCGCACAGTAGCAGGATCTGCATCGGAATGATTTGTCTCTCGGCTTTCAAAGGGAGTCTTTTCTGTTTTGGGGGGCTTTTTTTCTTTTTTCTTTTTTCTTTTTCTCTTTTTCCTCCCCACCCCCCCTTTTTGATGTCCGAACCTCCAGCGTTCCAAAGCGCCTAACTAATCCTTCGTCTCGTTTCCTTCATGCATCCCACCCCCCTCCGCCCCGTTCAGTCTCGAGATGCTTTAGACGCCGGCCATTGCTCTCATGTGAGCGCCCTCCCCCCGAGAGTGCGAGAGTATACGGCCAAGGCACACGCGCTTAGCAGCTTCCTGAGGATCCTTTTTTCCGCCCCCCTTCTTCCTGGCGCCCAACTCTCGGACGAATATGCCTTTCAAGGTGGCCTGCTAAACGCCGACCGGGCCGAGAGAGGCCGTGGCGATGCCCTGCACTCGTGCACAGAAGGACCAAAAAAGGCGATGCCCTGGCAAAGAGGGTCACAGGCGAGGGGCTTTGTTCTGAATCCGTGAAGGAGGATACAGGAAACAGGGAACAGGAACAGGAAACGGAAAACGGGAAACGGGAAACGGTAAGCGCGGAACGCAAAACTGTGCTGGCAATACAGAGGCCTCGCAAGACAAACGAAGCAGCTTTCTTGGAGGTATCAACTGGATGGACGGTAAAGAAAAATGTATAAAACACAGCATACAGTCCTCTCTACGTTGTGGTTTGTTTCTTCTTTATTTTGTCTTCATCTTCTTCACCACAAGAGATTATAACTTCTTCCCATCTCGGCCAACTTCGCCTCAACCACCCGTTTGCTTTTTTTTCGTCTTCACTTTGAAGGCGCCTGATTCCCGGTTCATCTTTGTTGTGTTTGCTTCTGCCGTCCAGTACAAATCAGGATCGTTGTGCTCACAGCCGTTTTACAATACTTTGGCTTGCCACTTTCTTGCAAGATCACCCTGTTTCTCCCCATTCCCGTTCCGTTGAAAGGGTGTTCCCCTTTTACACTTTTGTTTACGATCTTTTATCTACCTACCGACATCCTCATTCATCGAGGAAAACAAGGTATCAGAAGATATGGGCAGCCAGTCCAAGTATGTCGAGCCAGCGCTCTTCTCCCTCCCCCCCTTTTCTTCTTCTTTTTCGACCACGGGCTGTAGTCCGCTGACTGGTGAACGTTAGATTCTTTGATGTCTCCGACCAGCAGCTCGGTGTCGGTGCCGTCTCGGCAGCAGGCGTGGGCGAGAGCGACTGGAACAACAGCAACAACAACAACAACAACAACAAGAAAAGAAACACCGGTTGGGGCTGCGGTTTCCTCACGTCGAGTACCGGCTGGCTCCGGAGTCTCTTCTCGCGCCGCGCTGTAAGCGGTTTCGCCCAGGACCAGAACGGCGCGCGCTGGGACTCGGGCTACGAGGCTATCTATGCCGGAGACGGCCACAGTAGCGGCAACGACAAGGATGGCTGCTTGCCGGCGCGGTTGCCGCGGGCTCTGGTCGCTCGCGGCGGTCCCCGTGACGGAGAAGAAGGAACACGATGGATGAGTTGCCGAGAGCAGAGCCGTCGTGCCTGGGACATGGCTGCCGGGCCGAACGCAGTGGCGGCAGCCGAGCCGCCGCCGCCGTACCCTGCCCTGTCACAGACCATGTACCCCGAGGAGCCGGCCGACTTCTGCTTTGACGGTGTGGACGGGGGCGGTAGCCGGGACGTGCTGCACCCCTCCACCCCTTTGTCTGGGCCCTCGCCTCCGTCCTGGAGCACGACGACAGCGGCGGCGGCGGCCGGGGGTGCTCTCGGCCGCCACGACGACGACGACGACGCACGCCAGCTGCTGCTGTCTGTCCGCCTCCTCATGGGCGATGCGCAAGCCGAGGTGCGCAACGTCGGCATGTGCATGCGCGACCTGGCCCGGGACCTGGACCAGGTCCGCGACGAGGTTGCCAACCTGCGCCGCGACGTGGGCGAGCTGTCGGCGGCGGCACGACGACCCAGCAGTCCGCTCCCCTATTACGAGTGGGACAGCGAAGACAGAGATGAGAGAGATGACAGATACGACGCTCCGTTCCTGCACCGCGACGCAAGCGAAAGTCCCTGGGGCACCATGAGCCGCGAGGAAGCCGCCCGCAGCTTCGAAAACTTCTGGCTCGGGAGGGAGCCGAGCCCCCATACCATTGTCCCTATGCGCATTGCCTCCCCCGTCGACAGCTGCAGCAACAGCGTCAACGGGAACGACGGCCGCGGCGGCGGGGATGATCTGCAGTCGCCGTCGCCGCCGCCGTCGCCGTACTCTCGCTTCTAGTCTCGTGCCGCGGCCCGTTCCGCTTTTGTTTCTCTTTACATCTTTGTTTATTGTTGCTTGTTTGTCTTTTTCTTCTTTTATGTCTTTCTTGTTGTTTTTCTTTTGTTTCGTTCCCCCACCCGCACGTCTTGGAGCACCCGAGAAGAGCGTAGAGATAGATTGTGAGCGCAGTACACGTACAACCCCGAGAACAAGATCGTCCTGACAACAAAACTAAGAACCAAAATCAACAATCAAAATTCTGTCTGCAGTGCTATGCTTTTCCCTCCTTCCAGGACCTGTAGCCATATCGTTCCACCCTGTTCGCCGAATATACAGCCATGCGATATAAACAAAACAGTTTTGCGCCGTAAATCGATCGCTTCCACCCGGTAGTCGTACATTCCATACCTCGTGCCCCCTGTCCCCCTGCCCCCCTTCGTGGAGATGGCTCTCTCTCTTTCTTTTTCTTTCTCCCCAAACTCTCCCGCTTCCCTTCGTCTGGCTTCTCCCAAAACTCGCTTTAGGGTATCATTTTCTTCGTCGCTTGCACAGCGCTTGCAGCTTGTACTGGCCGCTTGTCCACCTCGTTTTTTCCTCGTCTTCTGCGGCACATCTTCCCCTCTCTTATCTCCCGTACACGGGCGTCTCGAACGGGAATGCCTCCTCGAGCATGCGGTTCGACGACATGGACATCCTGCTCTTGTCCTCCAGCGACGCGTATTGCAGGTCGTTGAGCGACGTCGGCGGCGGCAGCTCTGCAGTGTCGTCCGCGTCGCTGAACACAATCGTCTCCAGCACGGCAAAGTTGGTCCAGTCGATGCGCGAGAGCGCCTCCTTGGCCACGCCCCGCTCGTGCTCCTCCTTCTTGCGCTGCGCCTCCTCCCACTGCGCGTACGAGATCCGCTGCCTGGCCCGCAGCAGGATCGAGGCCCGGTCGTCTGCATTCTTGTGCAGCGTGGCCACGCGGTCGGCCGAGGAGGAGGAGGAGGAGGAGGAGGAGGAGGAAGCCGGTCCTGCGTCTGCCGCCTCTGCGTCTGCCTCCGCCGCCGCAGCCGTCGTCTCCGCCACGGCGACGACGCCGAGGTCCTTGTTGATCAGCGCGTACTGGTCCACCATGCGCTGGAAGTAGTTGTGCAGCGAGTGGTTCGGCAGCAGGAACTGGAACTGCGCATTGTTCACCTCGCGCTGCAGCAGCGTCGTCAGGAACTGCCGCCCGTGCACCGCCACAAACGACGCCGTCAGCCGCATCATGTCCAGGTCCTTGGCGTTCATGATGGGCAGCCGCGCCGAGAACTCAAAGTCTGGCGGCTTCTCGGGGCCCTTGGGCGCGTCCGGCGCGGGGCCGGCACCGGCGGCTCCTCCTTTCCCCCCTGCGGCTGCAGAGCCGTCGGCCACGCGCCCGGCGGCCAGCGCCGTCACGCGCCCCGCCTTGTATTCCGCTTTCCGCCACTCGTAGTACGCGTGGAACGCATCTTCGGGGTCCGTCACAAAGCTGAACTTGGGGTTGTTGCTGTGGTGCTCCCGCAACCGCGCCTCAATGCCCGCGCCGCCGCGCACGGCGTAGCCCGCCGTCTTCTCGATCACCTCGCGCATCTCGCCCGGCGGCGGCATGATCACACCCGCCGGCGGCTTGATGCGGTCGAGCGTTGCTGTTGCTGCGGCCACAGCTGCCGACAGCGAGGCGTTTTCTGAAGCCATGGTAGAAAGGCTGAGAGGGGGGGGGGAGACGGAAATGAAGGGGAGTGGAGGAAAAGGAGCCTCGCAGTTCGTGAGATGGCGTGCCGTGCCGTTGGCGATAGAGGCAGAGGTCGTCGTTTTGAATGCGTGGCAGCGTTTTTGGGAGGTGCTGCAAAATAGCGAAAATGAAGCAGAAGAGCCCACTTCCATAATAGTGGGCTGGGCGGCGCCGGTCCAAGGTGACAGACTGTCACGTGTTATGACTAATACGTTTAAACGACACCTCGAACAACCCCAAACTGCATCAACATCCAAATCGTCCACGTTGATTTCAAAGACGGGAAGTCGGCTTGTCAGAGAGAAGGTCATTTCATTGTATGAGGGTCTCGGACGACAAGCTGCCTTGTCCCGTGAGTCGCCTTGGACCTCTCTGCCAGAAACTCGTAGACCCAGAGGAAGCCGCAGGGCGAGCCTGTTCTTGCGGAGACAGCATCCTCGCACGACGATGACTCCCGTTTCTTTGCCTTATCACGGTCCTCTCGTAGTCTCATCCAGGTTCCTAGATATACCAGTGTCGATTCTGGAGGCTCCCCTTCCTCGGTGCCCCGAATTTCAAAGGAGCTCATGCTTTGCAGAGAAATCACACCAGAATCTATTGCGCCCTGTCTCGACTGCACAGCTGAGGCACGACGTGCCGACACGGGCATCTTCTGTTCCCGCAACGCACCCTGCCGCCGAAGTCGGGTTCGAAAGGCTCGCCAGCCTCGTGGTGCGGGCGCGGTACAGGACCAGGGCTGCCGTGTTCTGGTCCACCCAAAGGACCCCAAGAGAAGGATTTAGGTCGCTACCCCACCTTCTAAGAGCGCACAGTGTGCGGAATTTACAGGTGCTCGTGTGGTATGAGGCTCTGCCTGCAGCATCCGTGAGCTAGCAACTCGCTAACCCCTAACCAGAAAACGTCAAAGAAGCGCTGCTGGACCTTTGCGTGACCGTTGTCGCCGTCGGCCAGGATATTGCTGGCATTGAGGTCGCCGTGGGCCAGCACGGGCGGCGGGAACACGCCATCCTTGTCCTCGGGCACTGCCATCGTGTTGCTGCGCAGCTCGCAGTGGAAGTCGCGCACCGTCGCAGAACAGGCTGCCGTCCACGCCGCTCACGACATTGCCGTTCAGTGGGCTGTCTGCGGGAGGTGGCGGCCGCGGCACCGTACGAAGCCCCTCGACATGGGACACAGCTGCGCGAGAATGCACGCCTTGGACGCGGCAGACCGAAACACCCAGCAGAGACGTGCCGGGCAGCCGCTCCATGAGAATGTATGTAGACTCGCCCCCGGTGCTTGAAGCTGCAGTAGATCCTGGGCACGGGGATGGACGTGTGCTGGCCGGCAAGCTGGATCACGCGGGTCTCGCTCAGCATCGTGTGATTGGTGCAGCGGATGCACAGCCGCAATGCGACGTACAAGCCGCCAAGGTTGCTCTTCGTCCAGCGGCGGTACCATACTTATCGCAGGCGCGAGCCAGAAAGAGCGCCAGCCAGAACACCCAGAAGCCATGGCAGGGAGCCGTCTTGAGGAGTTGATTTGACGGTCAACGGAGCGGAGGAGAGCTGGCAGGCTCGTGGGGGGTGCGGCCGCTTTGACGGTACGGCCGCGGTCGAGTTCGACAGAAACCTGGTGGCGACATGCGACCTGCTCAAAGGCAAAGAACGCATTCCGCAAAGGGGGAGGACGGGCAACGAATGGCAAGGCGTGTCTCCTCCGCTTGATATTGAGAAGAGCGCGTGTCTTGGTGAGGGTGGACAGTGTCGCAAACCGAAAGAAATCGCACTGTTGGCATGCGACCCACCTCCTTCCCCAACGGAGCAAGCCCGAGGAGACCCCTGCCACCGATAACCCCCCCCCCCCCCCCCCCACTGCGAGCTCACGCAAGCCGAGCCAAAGACCAGCCCGTCGTATTCTGACTGACGGCATCGCCATCGCCCCTCCTCAGGTCATTCTTTCTTCCCTCCCCACGACCGGTTTCCCGCCCCTGATATTATCGTTCGTTTCCCTGTCTTGCCGTGCTGCCGTTCTACCGACCCCCTCCTCCCTCCCCCGTCCTCCGCTCCCTTTCGGCGCACGCCGTCCTTTGTCCGGCCTCGTTTTCAGCGTTATGCGCGAGGCGCAAGGCTCCGACGCTCCGAACTCCTGAAGGAAACAAAAGTCCCGAGTCCTCGTAACCTCCCACACCCGCCGCACCCGCCAAAACGGCGTCGCCAGCGCAAGACCCGTCCCGCCAAGCCACCGCCGGCGCGGCATCTCCCACTCCCTCTCCCTCCTCCGCCCCGGCCAAGCCGACCTCACCCACCTCGCCCACCTCGCCCACCTCGCCTTCTCGCGCGCCGCCGCCCGCCTTCGCGAGCGCCCTCCACCGGCCCATCATGCAGACGCTCCCCGAGAGCCGCCCGCAGTCGTTTGACGAGATCTACGGCCCGCCGGAGAACTTTCTGGAGATCGAGGTGCGCAACCCCCGCACGCACGGCGTCGGCCGCCACATGTACACCGACTACGAGATCGTGTGCCGCACCAACATCCCCGCGTTCAAGGTGCGCCAGAGCGTCGTGCGCCGCCGCTACAGCGACTTTGAGTACTTCCGCGACATTCTCGAGCGGGAGAGCGCGCGGGTTACGATCCCGCCGCTGCCCGGCAAGGTGTTTACGAACCGCTTCAGCGACGACGTGATCGAGGCACGGCGCTCCGGCCTGGAAAAGTTCCTCAAGATCGTCGTGGGCCACCCGCTGCTGCAGACCGGCAGCAAGGTGATGGCCGCCTTTGTTCAGGGTAAGACGCGGGGAGAAGAACTGTCGTCCGAGGGGGGTCCGGACCCCAGATACTGTGTGGTGTGGCTGGGCCTTCCAACAAGACGGCCAGACGCGATGCTAACAACGACTGCTGGCAGATCCGAACTGGGACCGGAACGCCTGGTAAAAAAACAGGCAGAGAGACGTCGAGTTTCGAAAAGAAGCGAAAGAAAAAACGGACGTGAGGCAGTGTCGCAGCGGAGGCGCCTGCTGTCCTTTGAGCTCTTATTTCTGTCTGTGTTTGTTTTGCCTCTGCTTGATTTGTGCGATTTGCGATTTCCGATCTGCGTTTTGCCTATGCGTTTGTTCCTTGTCCAGTCATTTTCCCTCTCCTGCCTCCAGCCACCCTTTTCCGACGCACCGGCCAGAGCGCTCCCTTTTCCCCGTTTTCTTTTTCATCTTTGAGACCACGTCTTTTCGTGAGAGGTCCTTTCGATGCGTCTGAGTTGCACAGCAGGCGATGGAGCGTTTGCCTGTGTAGTCTGTCGCGTGGGCGGGCAGAGAATGCGGCATGGAGGTGACCCCTTGAGAGAAGAGGGGAATCGGACCTGTCGCTTTGCTGGGCCTCTTCAGGGATGGCCGCTGGCCGAAGCTCCATTTCATACTTCTCTCGTATGAGGAGCCTTTTCTTTTTTCTGCAGAGCTGATCATGTGCTCTGCCGTTTTCTTTTGCCTCAAGCAAGCCCTTCCAAGTTGAAAATATACATCATTCCAATATCCGACGGTTTATGTGTCTTGAAACAACCCTGCAACAGTAAGATGCTTTCGACTTTACCCTCCACCAAAAGAAGAACACTGTCACCCACAGATACTTCTGGGCTGCAGACAGTTGTTTTACTGACGAAAAGTATAGAAATCGAAAATTGAAAAGAAAGCTGAAAAATCATATAGCATTTGGTATATAGAGAATATAGCAGACGCAGCGTCCCCTTGCACCGTGATCCCAAAAAGACGAGCAGCTCAGAAGGTTGAAAAAGAACTGGGCAGGAAAAAACACACAAAATACGACCAAAACATTCGAAGTGGAAAACAACAAAAATTAGACCAGAAACCAAAACAAGATTGAGGCATAAGAAAAACTGAAAGGCAGTCAATAAAGAAAGACGCGTGGCTGCGCTGCAAACGTGGCTTCGTGATTCGTGACGTGGTCATGGCGGGAAGAGACTGGGGCCATACTAAGAGGCTCTAGAATCTTTGCCTACAGATGCGGAAGATATCGAGTCCGGAGACTGCAGTCGAGACCCGGCTCGGTCGGCGGCCGCTTTCTTGCATTTCTCGACCAGGATGCCAAGGAACTGTTGGATGCTCTTGAGCCGCTCGTTTCTCCCCCAATCGACAATGTTGCGGACAGTATTTTGAAAGTCAGTGTACTCCTCTGGTCTCTGCAGCATGTAGGTTCCAGCCGCTTTCATGTAGTAGTTGCGCTCGTCGTGCTTCCACGAGACGTACAGCCTGGCATGGTACCCGTTCATAGCGATGCTGAAGGCTGTGCTGTCGAAAGGTGCAACCTCCTCGGCTTGGTACGCCCCGAGCTGGCGGTTGAGGCTTTCTGCAATGTTGACGCACGTTGCTGCGCTCGCCAGGCACTGGCTGCCAGCCACCAACATGCTGTCGCCGTCGCCCATGAACTCGACGGCTAGGAAAGGGTAGACCAAGCTGAAGCTCTCGCTGGTTGCCCGCACTTCCGAGCCCGTCTCCAGAAGACGGACCCTGTGGCCGGGGTCGGGAAACGCAAGTTTCGGATTGTACCCGTAGAGCAAGCCCGGCGCAGGGATGCTGAACTTGGGCACTGACTGCGCCTGGGAGAAAGGGACGGCCTTGCGGTTCATTTGCGTGCGCGACGCCCAGTCGAGAGTGTCGGACGGTGCAGGCCCGGGGAGCAAGTACCCCTTGAAGTAGTCTTCCACCTTGGACTTGCTCGCCCCCTCAAACAATCCGTCGAGGAGGTGGTCGTTTGCAAAGTCCTCGGCCGACGGGCCTGGGGACCCTCTGGCCCTGCGAAAGCTCTCGACGAGGTTGCTGACATGCTCGGGCAAAACATCGCCCTTTGAGCGCATCTGGATGTAGTTGCGCTCCAAGACATCCCGGTATTCCGAGTCCTCCACACCGATCCTGGACGCCGCAGGGCCGGTGACGCCAGAAACAACCGACTCCCTGGCGGATTCTTCGGGCGACCCTTCGACCGGGCGCTCCCGATAGTGGGAAGACACTTGCGACGAGGGCACCTCAGACGAAGCGTCATCGACGTTGATTACGCAATCCATCTCGGAGCCTGATTTTGTTGACTCCACCGATATGGGCTCGTCTTGCACATCATGGGGACTGTCCGACCGACAGAACAGCTCTGAGTGAGTCTCTACGGCCTCCAGCCACTTCGAAACGGACGTGCGAGGATGGTCAGGACCGTCCGGACCGTCCGGACCGTCCGGTTCGGCTTCCAGAACTTCGTAGAGCGCGGCTGGCCGCCTCGGCTTTGGCTGCCGCAACGTCTCCTGCTCACTCTGGCCAGGTCAGTACAGCTTCTTCCAGCCATCCGCGTGCGAAATGCACAGCAGTCTCCGTGTGTGCAGTCATACCCTTTGGGAGAGACTGCTTCCTGTGTCGGACGTTACGAGGTCTCGACGCTTCGTCCGGAGCCTGACTTTCTTTGCGAACGTAGGACCATCGGAAGACTCCGAGTCCAGCTCAATGGGGCGCTTTGAGGGGCGAGAAGAAGCCTGTTCGTCGGCGGCCTGGCTTTGCTCCACAGACTCTGGGGTTTCGCTCCGCGTCCGTTGTTCGTCTTGCACGTCAGTCCGTGTCCGTACCGCCAGAGAAGAGGGCGAAGGGGATGGGGGGGGATGTCAAGGAAGCATGCATACCAACGAGACTACCCTCGCCGAGAGACTCTGGGACCTCCTCGGTGGATTCCAGAGGCTGGTCCTGCGCCGCGTTCGAGGTCGGTGAGCTCGCATGGGAGCGGCGACTCTGCGCCTGGTTGACAGTACCATTCATCGTGACAGACGAGGCGACGGGCGGCGGCCGACGGGCAGTTGGGCTTCCTCTGCCGACGAGCAGACAGCAGACAGCAGACGGCAACGAGAGAGCCGATTCAGCAGGCCGCGCTCCCCTTGGACTGGGCCTCGTCTTTTTTTTTTGGCTCCTGTTTGGAGTTGCATGCGGTCAGAAAAAGAATACAGAGTGCGTCGTAGGGCGGCTGAGGCCTGGTTGGCCAGGCTGTGGGCTCCAGCCCCATCGTGGTGAACCCCAAAAAGTGGGGGCGCAAACGGACCAGCCCTCCAGCCCGCCAGGCCAATGTGACATGGCATTTTTGTGATCTCTGTCGGGAAGGCGTGTTTGACGTCCCTCGCCTGCCACGAGGTCCCCTCTGTGCCTTATGGAGCATGACTAATCCCAGAAGAAGGCGATAACGGGGCACGATGCATATAAAATCAATAGTCGAAATAAATACACAAAAACAAAGCTCACGCCTTCGCATCGCACCGCCAGAACAGTTCTTCCACGCCCCGGCCACAACACGTTTCATCTGGACTTGACCGGGCGGTGCAGTAGCACGGTTTCTTAGTGCGGGAGAGGACTGGCGCGGCCCACACATCTAGCCTGCAACCGACGTCAGAGCACTACTCCGTAGCCAGCCAATCCACGCGCCACTTGCCCACACACGGCCCAAGTCGCCCCGACCGGAAAAGAACCACAGCGTTCGTGCTCACCTCACACCGGCAGCGTCTCTGCCGCAGCACCATCGCCTCTTCTCCGTGTTCCACGAACCGCTCTCGCACCTTTCTTGCCACGGGCGGGACATGGCCCTGCTATGTGTCTCTGACTGTGCCTCGACTTGAGCCGGCAAGCTCTCGGAGCCTTTGTCGATCTCGACCTCTTGACCGACAACTCGGCTGTCCACGATTCTGTCAGCGTCGGCGTTTTTGTCGGCATCTCCCCGGCCGCTGCGCGCATCCCCGAGTGTCCCCTGCCTTCCTTTCGTTTGCACCCCCCCGCGGGAACCCGAGAAAGACCCCCGCTGCCACGATGGCGAGCTTTACGACGTTCCTCCTGGTGTATCTCTTCGGTGGCGTCACCTTTCTTCCGCTCGTCTTGGCCGTCGCCATCTATGCCTGGACACGGCCGGTGCTGCCGGACTCGCTGGCCGAATCAGCCGACAGAGCGCCCACGGACCTGGGAACAAACCGCGACGGCGGCGCTTCAGAGTCCGACGACAAGTATGACGGGCTCGTCTTGCCGGGCGACGATGTCAAAACCATCGAGGCTGTGAAGCGAGCGATTGCCAGGGAACGGGCTGGAACCAGTGACCCGAGCGGCGGACGGGCGAAGAGGCACCGCCACAACCCCGCCGATGACTTTGCCACGGCCGGCTACTTTGCAGTCCACCGCAAGTACGTGGCCCTGGGCGTCAACGCGAAGCCGATCGAGCCGGGGTCGTCCGTCGGCCCTTCTCCGGTGGCGCCGCCCAGTCCCAGCGTGTACCAGACGTTTTTCCGCAGCATGCTCCACAAGAAGCCGGGGCCGGAGACCGTTGAAGTCAGCAACGCCGCGAGCCCGCGACCCAAGAATGCCGGCAACATGTTCTACGTCGTTCTCCGGCATGGCCACTTGATTTTGTTCGACGACGACCAGCAGGTCGACGTCCGCCACGTCATCAAGCTCGCCGACCACGATGTCGG
This sequence comes from Ophiostoma pallidulum, assembly GCA_019925425.1. Lineage (NCBI taxonomy): Eukaryota > Fungi > Ascomycota > Sordariomycetes > Ophiostomatales > Ophiostomataceae > Ophiostoma > Ophiostoma pallidulum. Next base: position 52,669 of record JADHKO010000170.1, read on the forward strand.
GCTCTACTCCGGCAACGACACCATACCCGAGGGCGAACTCTTCATCAAGCGGAATGCGATCCACCTCTCGCCCAAGACCCTGCAGCGGGCAAAGGCCCACAACGCACCCACCCCGCAGCCGTGGTTCTTTTATTGCGAGAACTGCTCCGAGAAGGAGGACTTTTACTTTGCCCTGCTGCGCAGCCAGGACCAGGCGCCGCAGCCGCTCGACATTGACGTTCGCCACCTGACGGCGCTGATGGAGAAGCTGCATGCTTCCGAGGAGGCGGCGGAGGTGCGCTGGCTCAACGCGCTTATTGGGCGCCTGTTCCTGGGCGTGTGCAAGACGCCGGACGTCCTCAAATTCGTCGAGTCCAAGATCATCACCAAGCTGTCCCGCACAGCGCGACCCAACTTCATATCGAGCCTTGTTGTGCAGCGTGTCGACATTGGCGAAACAACCCCGCAGATCACGTCACCGCGCCTGAAGAGTTTGACGGCCGAAGGCGAGTGCATCGTCGAAGCCGATGTCCGCTACACGGGCCGCTTCGAAATCGACGTGGCCGCAACCCTCCGCGTCAGCACGCCCATCGGCCAGCAGGAGGCCAAGACCTCCTTGGCTGTTGTCCTCACCCACCTCGAGGGCCATATGCTGTTCAAAATCAAAGCCCCTCCGAGCAACCGCATATGGTTCTCCTTCCGCCACATGCCAAAAATCGAGATGGAAACGCGCCCGATTATCATGGCTCGCCAACTGACGTGGCCCGTCTTCATTCAAATGATCGAAGGGAAGATTAAAGAGGCCATTTCCGAGAGCATTGTGCTCCCTTTCTGGGACGACACGCCCTTTTTCTCGACGGAGAAGAAGCCCTGGCGGGGTGGACTGTGGGACGAAAGGGCGGAGAAAGAGACCGAGGATAGTACGATCCGAACAGAGGCAGCTGGCGACGGAGCTGCTGAAACCAGTGCTGGGACGCGTGCAAAGGCTGCGTCGTCGACCGGCGTGGCCGTTGACGCTCTGCCGACTGAAGACGGCGTGTCGCAGGCTGTCCTACGCTTGCGGCGTCTTAGCAGGACCCAGAGCACTCCGAACCCTGCCGCGCTCTCGTCAACGTCTGTCAACACCACTGGCTCGGGCACGAGTGGAAGAGCCCCATCGGCCTCAGCTCAGAAAATCACCAAAGCGAGACAGCAATCGAGCGAAGCCAGCGACCCAAGCAGCGGGACGTCTCCGCCTAAGAGGTTCTCCAGGACGGCATCTGCATATGCTGGGCCGTCAGAGCCCATCGTCGGCACCAGCCCGTCCCACGCGGAGGCATCGATCCCGTCCTCTTCGCCACCTAAAAATGGCAAGCAGGCGTCGGCCGCCATGTCGTGGCTGTCTTCTGGCACTCTGCGGAGCAGGAAATCTAGTGTGTCGTCTCTCGAGTCAGGTCATAATACACCAGAACAAGCGGGGGCCCACCGCACCGACAATGAGATACATGGCGCCCCGAAGGACAACAACGACGATGATTTGGCTGCGGACACGATCTTTGCGGTCAGCGACTCCGAGGCTCCGGACGGGCGAGCAAGGTCAGCTCCTTCGGCCAAGAAAAGCAGTGATACTCTTTCTGCGGACAGCCGCTCGTTCCCCTCTGAGTCGGCACGCGCATCCTCGTCTTCGCTTGCACGCATGTCTGGGTCGAGCTCGCGGCCTTCCTCGTCAAGGGCACTGCAGGTGGAGCCGTCGGTCACGACCACAATCACATCTGACAGCGGCACGCCTCCAGCAAAACGCAGCGCTGTCCTGGCCGCAGCCATGACGGGCGCCGCGCTGTCGGCCAAGCGCTGGGGCATCAACGCCTTGCAGCGCCGGGCGGCCGCCGCTGCCGAACGCAAGGCAAAGACGGGCTTGGACCATAGATCGAGCGCCGGTGAGCCGCTCGACCTCAGCAAGCCCATGGGGGGTGGCATTCCACTGCCCCCTCCGGGTGAGCCCTTGCCCTTGCCAAGCGAGCTGGCTCTGGCTGCGCTCGGTGGCCGCCGACTGACAGGCGAGAGTCTTATGGGGGGCGAGACGCACCCCCCGGCTGCGGGGCAAAAGATCAGGCGCAAAGAGGTCCAGGGCCGGCCCCAACCCCATCCACAAGGTGCGCAGGCTCGGCGCGATCCGTATGCATCGTCTGACGAAAGCATTGGGCAACACAGACCGAATGCTGGGGGTGGCGGCGCCGGTGCACCTACATCCGCATTCAAGCAGCAGGACGATTTATTCATTCTAGCGGCACCAATCGATTCGGATGCCGAGGATGACGAGGAAGACGAGAATGACGAGCAAGAGACGAAGGACACCCACGGCGGTCGCGAAGACCATGATGACGATCATGAGCACCAGGAGGAGCTGCCCGAGGGAGCTTGCGGTGCGGACCCAAGAGTCAAAAAACACAACTCAGAGGAGCGCGACTCCCCGGAAAACGCCCTGTCCATTAACGGCACCTCCTCAGTTGATGTTTCTAACCAGCCGACCCCTCCGGAAGCGACCAGCCCCAAGGAAAGCCCGAGGGAAAACGGGCGCGAAAGCCCTGTCGCAGATGACCTGGAGGAGGAGGAGGATGTCGACGATGCCCAATGGGGTGAGTTGGCAGAGTCGGTCATCAGTGCATTCCTTGAAGGTGGCAGCGATGGGCAGCCGGCCTCTGGGCAGAACGGTGCATTCGAAGCCCGCGAAGCCCGTGACGGCCACGACGGCCACGACGGTCACGGCATTGACGAACACCAGGCAAAGGACGAAGCCCTGATTTCTTTCGAGGACGACGAGAACGGGGCGTCGCCTGACGAGACTGGATCAAATGGGCGAATCCCCCCTGCTCCTATCGAGGAAAAGAAGCAGGCCGCTCTCACGACGTGACCTCCGCCCCCACAGGCGTATCGTGGCCGGCTCTGTTCGGGCAATATATTTGTGCTTCGGTTCGTTCTGCTTTTTGGCGCACATGTCTTGGTGTTCGCAACGTCTGTGGCCACAGACAGGTTTAGGCATGGTCGGGGTCTGCAGCACAATTATGGTGAGGAAAGGGCATCAAACATGCCAAAGGTACGCAATCAAATAAGCGGCATTAGAAAGCAATCAAATCCATTCTCTGTTTCCCAGATATCCTGCCCGGTGCAAACGCCCCGAGTATCGAATCGCTATGCATACAATAAACAAATCAGCTCGTAGAGCCTAGCCTGACGCTCCCCTCCCCTGTTTTGCTCCCCGTAGCTATTTCTCTCGAGAACGCTGTTCCGCTTTCTTCTGTCGTGGCGGTGACGGCCCCCTACCCCTTCTCCGTTCTTCGTCGGACGCGCCATCGTCCTCCTCGCCGGTGGCCTTGAGCATCCTGCGCCCGCCCTCTTCGTCGCTCTGGTTACCGTCGTCGCTCCAGTTGCCGAGGCGCTGGCGCTCGGAGCGCTCCCACGCAGCCTTGCCCTCCTCGCCCGTGCAGTAGCTGTTGCGCACGAACGAATGGCAGCATGCGTAGCCCCACTGGAAGTTGTTCCACCAGCTGCCCCAGACCGACGAGTGGTTCCCGGGAAAGATGTCCTCGGGGTACTTGGACCGGTCGGCGCGCTTCGCCTGGTACTTGTCCTTGATGTGGCCCGACTCGTCGTACTCGACAAAGTGCTCCGACGCCTTCACGGCCGTGGCCAGGGATGCCAGGGATGCGGCACCGGTCCCCGCCAGCGCCCGTTGGCCGTCGCCGTTGCTGCCGCCATCGCCGCCACCGCTGCCGCCGCCCGCATCGACGCCGTACTTTTCGCGCATGAGATCGTCGAGCTCCTGCTGTGCTTTTCGCGCCGCCTCCGTCTCCACTTTGCGCCGGTGTGCCGCTGCCGTCGGGTTGGCCTGCAGGTGCATGCTGGCGTCGCCCGTTTGGTCGTGCACCTCCCAGGCATAGCGCTCGGCCTTTTCAAAGGAGTCGGCGTCGCCCGTTGCCTTTGCAAAGTTCTGCTCGGCGAACAGCCGCGCCGACTCGTCGAGGTACGCGCCGCCGTCCACAATCTTGCGCCGCTTCGGGTCGTACTTGGCCGAGTCCATGTCGAGGTTGACGAGGTAGCGCGCCGTGTCTTCGCGCATGCGCAGGTCGGCGGCGCCGTTGGTCCGCGACACGCCCATCTCGGCGTCCTCGGAGTAGCGCGTGCCGTCCTTGTCGTCCGCGTCGTCCTTGTTCTTGCCCTTGCCCTCGGCGCCCTCGGCGCCCTCGGCCGCCGCGCCGCCGGCCCTCTCCAGCAGCGCGCGCCGGGCCTCGTTCAGCTTTTCGCGCTGCGACACGATGGCGGAGTAGTCGCGCGGGTCGAAGCTGATCCACCGGTCGCGCTTTGCGTCCCAGCCCATCTTGACATCCTCGACGACGTCGTCGGCTTGGATGTCCTCGCCGGTGTACTTGGCCAGCCGGGCCCGCGGCCGGCTGAAGCACTCGCGCTTCTTGTGCCCCATGGAGCCGCAATTCTCGCACGCGCCCTTGCGGTATTTCGTCGCAGCGGGCCCCGCCTTCCTGCCGCGCTGGAGCCACTTGGGGCCCTCCTCGACTTTCTTCTGCAGGCGCTGGTGCTCGAGGTAGTCGCGGGAGCCGGCGGCACTGGCGCTCGCGTCGCCGGTCGCCGGGCCGCTGTCGTCGGGTTCTTCGATGGCATAAAAGGGGCGCTTCGTAATGAAATGCGGGATGTAGATGTTCTCTTCTTTCCGCAAGGGCCCCGTGGCGGAGCGAGAGCCGCCGAGGCGCTCATCGCGCGGGTCGGGCGACTGACGACCGAGCAGCGACATGGCTTCCGAAAGCTGGTAGCGTATGACGTCTGAAGACAAAATCGCAGAAGCGTCGCCTCGGAAAATGGGGATGAGGGACAGGTGCGGGTTTCGTCTAGGGCCTGGTGATGTCGTGGGGGGTGGAAGAGACGTGCGAAGGCGAACCGCAAGAATCGCTGGCCACCGAGTTTGGCGGCCGGGATGACTAAAAAGCACAAAACTGGGTGGCGCGGTCTTATCGGAGCTTATCGCCACTGACACACGCGCGCCCATATCTTATCGCCGCCAACCCGCCGTCGAAACTTTTCTGGCGTCTTTGGCGACCGCGAACGCATCGACTGGACCACCCTCCGTTCGCCAACCCTCCAGGAGACCTCGCCGGCCGGCAATGCGAACCTCTGCGACAGACCCCCGATCACCATGTCGCAACGCGAAACCACGGGCCGCCTTGCAGGCTTCACCGAATCCACAGCGCCAGCAGCGCCGACAACGCCGGCAGCGCCTTTGCCTCGAAACCCGCCGAGTCCGTCGAGCGCCGACGCGGGCGCACTGCGGAAGCCGCTGGCCCATGGTGTTGCGGTGAAGAATGCCAGTCCATGGTCACACATGGTCGCCGGAGCGTATGTCTGACTCCTGGAAACTGTCCCACACGCCTGGATGATGCCGGCGCGTAGCCGCAACGACGAGGCTAACCTGTGTTCGTTCTTCTTCTTTCTCTGCAGTGTGGGCAGCTTGGCTGCTGCAACGGCGACGGCGCCCTTCGATGTCATCCGCACACGGCTGCAGTCCGACTTCTACCAGCAGCAGTTGCGCGCCACCCAGGTGGCCCAGCCGACCACCATGAACCCCGTCAAGGCCGTCTGGAAGCACCTCGGCGAGACGATGCAGATTTTTGTGTCCGTGAAGCGCGTCGAGGGCTGGCGGGCGCTGTTCAAGGGCCTGGGCCCGACACTGGTCGGCACGGTGCCGGCCAAGTCGATCAACTTCTTCACGTACGGCAACGGCAAGCGCATCATCGCCGAGTCGGCGCACGTCAGCCAGGACACGCCCTGGGTGCAGCTGACGGCCGGCATTGCGGCGGGCCTCGTGACCTCGACCGCGACGAACCCCATCTGGATGATCAAGACCCGCCTGCAGCTCGACAAGAACAGCGCAGGCCCGGGCCACGCGGGCGAGCGCCGGTACAAGAACAGCGTGGACTGCGTGCGCCAGGTGCTGCGCACCGAGGGCGTGCGCGGCCTCTACAAGGGCATGACGGCCAGCTACCTGGGGGCGGCCGAGTCGACGCTGCATTGGCTGCTGTACGAGCAGATGAAGCGCGGGCTCGAGCGCCGCAAGGTGCGCGCCGTCGCCACGGGCCGCGGGCCGAACGCCTGGGACCACTTTGTCGAGTGGATGGGGCCGCTGGGCGCCGCGGGCGTCGCCAAGCTGTGTGCGTCGCTGCTGACGTATCCGCACGAGGTCGTCCGCACGCGGCTGCGGCAGGCGCCCATGGCGGACGGCCAGCGCAAGTACACGGGCCTGGTGCAGTGCTTCATGCGCGTGTGGCGCGAGGAGCGCATCCCTGGCCTCTACGGCGGGCTGACGCCGCATCTGCTGCGGACGGTTCCGGCTGCTGGCATCACCTTCGGCATCTACGAAATCGTGCTGAAGCTCCTCAATGCACCCGAGCCGTTGTAGCGGCTGGCTGTTGGCTCGTCCGGACGACACACGCCGGCGACGGCTTTGTACGAAAGAAACAACACGGGGCGTTGCGGACAATGCTTTGCCTTCCCCCTCCTCCATCTCAACTCCACGTGATGTGCTTTATTTTCTTCTGTTTTGTGAGACCGGCCACTCACTGTTACATATTCTGGCTTTCGCCTTGGCTCCAAGCACATATATAGGACTCTCAAATGTCGAAAACTACGATAGATTCGGGTCAGGACGGGTTGGGAGGCCAGTTTTCGGAGGCTGCATGGCAATGGAGTTCAGGGAACGGTTTATGATTTTGTTTTTTTCGCGGGTCTTAACGGATACACTCAAAAGTATTGTATAGTCTCTGGTCTGTGGCCTGCTAGATTCCTCTCATCGCTTGTATAATTATATCTTATGATTTTGTTTTCATGATCTTGGTGCCGATTTTGCCGGCAAGAGTGTGGGACGTCATAGTGTTGGTATTCTGCCAGTCGCCACCGCCTTAGTTTGGAAGCTTTTCTAGAGCTTCGAGGAACGCCCGGAACACATCCCGCTTTTCTTCCCCACGATCTCACTTGGGAGAACGGACAATCACAAGCCCAGCCCGGCTCCTCTTCGGTCCCGCCCTCTCTGAACTGCGTGCTCAGTTCCGGAATTCCTGCCATGCCGCCGCCGCCGCCTCCCGCCCCGCCAAAGCTGCGCATCCGTGGCATGATTCTGACGGCCGGCATTGCCGCCATCACGATCATGGGCACGCTGTTTGGCGCCGGCCTGAAGGCAGAGCGTGACACGACGCAGGTGAGTGTGGGAAGACGGCTGGTGCCGTATGTATGAACAGGGGCGCACGGGGGTGCAGAGGTGCAGAGGTGCAGAGGTGCAGAGGTACGCAGAGGCTGACCCCGCCCGCAGAAGCAGAAAATGATATCCAGGCCTGGAGCCGAGGACGATCTGATTGCCGCTCTGGAGACCCGTCGACGGGGTCTCGCCCAGACCAAGCTGTCGTGGGAGAAGAAGGCGCAGGCGCTTCGTGAACGCATGGAGAGCAACAGCCAGCGAAACCCTGGTAGCGGCAGCAGCGGAAGCCCCGGCAGCACAGCACCCTCTGGAAAGTGAATTGATCACCCCGCTCTCTCCACCGCATCTCTGCAAGCTGTCCCATAGATCCTGCACGGAGGAGACAAGCAGCCTCTCCTGGATCTGGGCCGCAACATGCTTTCGGAAGTAGCCGCGTCTTGGCTCGTGGCCCCGGGTCTTCCAGTCTCTGCACGCCGGCGGCATGAGCAGACGACGGTATTGGGCTACCTATTAGGCCGAAGCAGGAGCATTGCCGTCATGGGCTCTGATGGTGCACACGGAGCCCATGCAAGCTCTTTACGAGACGAAGGGCCGGAACACAGCGGTGACGAACTGGAGGTTCTGGGTCACGGGTCCGGCCACGACTGTGCATGCCGTCTCTGACTGTCATTAAGCCAGCGCTTGGATAGGCACACCTTTCCCGTACAATCCAGAACCGCGGAGCTTCTGTCCGAAAAAGTCTACTCTGAACCCGAGGATTCGCACTGCAGTCACTCTCACCATACAGACGGCAGTCAAGAACAGCCCAATGGGCCTGAAAGACTGCTAATAAATAGATATATTCAACTCCTCGAGAGCCACGTGGCACTTTCTCGAGGACCCATGAAAGACATTTTGTATATGAACTCCTTGAATAGTACCCAATCCTGAACGCCACCCAATGCCACCTTGAACAAAACCAAATGCCACACAAATAAGTAGTCTCTACCCCCCCTCCCCCCAAAAACCATGCAACAAATCAAGAGCTTGCTCCCTGTTGTTACTTTTAGTCGCTGCCTGTCCCCTCCTCGTCGCTGCTGACCTCCTCGCCGGCCTCAATCGCCGCCTGTCTCCGTTTTGCCGCGCGCTCACGCTTGCGCTCGAGGAGCTTCGCCAACCGCTTGGCATTGTTGAAGACGCCCGTCGTCGCAGCACCGCAGGCGGCACACGATGGGTCGCGCCGGTACCGGTCGAGCGCGCAGCGCTCGCAAAAGTAGTGGCCGCAGCGCGTCACGATCGGCTGCTTGTAGCTCTGGCGGCAGATCACGCACGCAAACGGGATTGCCTGCAACATCGCCTCGTCTTCGTCCTCGTCCTCCTCGTCGTTGTTGTCGTTGCGGTTCCGGTTGGCGGCGCTGGCAACGACCGTGCCACCCAGGTTCTTCTTGCCCTTTGTCACCGCCTCCCACTCGTTGTCCAGCTGCCACCCCTGTTTGTAGTCCTCGCGGGCGTGCAGGAACTTGCAGCCGTCGCCGAAGCCGCAGAAGCCCGTCTGCTTGTAGTCCTTGCACACGTCGGGGCTGTAGTCGGTGATTGTGATCGTGCGAATGGTCGCCGCCGCTTTGACGGGGCCGACCGAGCGCTGTACAGGGCCGCCAGGTGCAGAGCCGGGTGTTGCTGCCGGCCCCGGCGGCGCCGGCCCACGGCCCTTCTTGGCCGTCTTGCTGCCGACGTCGTCATATGCGTGGCTCTGTTTCGTCGCCACGTCCGAGTCGGCGAGGAGCGTCTTGCGATCCGTAACAAACTCCGGCTGCTCCCACCCTCTCGCCGCCGCTGATGCTGCCGATGCACGCGCCGCAGCGTTTCCCCCGGGGCCTTCCGTGGACGCGCTGATCACCCCGGCCCCGTTCCTGCGCCGCCTCTTCGTATCGCGGATCGCGTCCCGGCCGTCTCGTGCGGAGTCGTCCGAGTCGCCGTCGCTGTCACTGTCGCTGTCGCGTGCCGGTGGCGGAGACGGCGACCGCTTGCGCATGTTGGCCCTGGCCTTGCCCCGGCCGCGCGCCTTGAACAGCACAGGCGCAATGGGGGTCACATCTGCTACAGCAGCTGGTCCGGTGTCTGTTGTTGGTTCCGCCATGTTTTGTGTGGATGTGTGTGACGCTGGAGAAAACGGCGCCCAGGATTCGCAGCGGCGCGTCTTTGTTTTATGCGCTTCATATGGAAACTTCTCGCCACATGCCTCCTTTGTCATATAAATAGGATTACATAATAATAAAATAATCGCGCTAGCCACATTGGGACAGCACGACGTTTTGCCTTTTCTTCTCGAGAACCTCCAGGTTCCTTTCCTCGCCGAGCTCCTTGCAAACATATCAGATCGACTCCATATTCCCACAAAATACTACATGCTGCTAGAGATATCATGATAAAATTACAACGCAGAGCCTACTGCCGTAGGATGCTGAGCCACTACGATGCTTGAGAACTGCCTTCAGCCTCACCTTCGTCTTTGAAGCTTTCGCTGCCGCCGGCGCTGCTTACACTGGTTTCCCGCCGGTGCTGCCCACATTGGTCTGCCGCCGGAGTGTTGAGCCGCGAAGCAGCCTGCTGGACAGACTCAGCCGCGCCGGAGACCAATGGCTTCCGGGAGTTGGGTTTCCAGGATCTGCTGACGGCTCTTGGCCCGAGATGCTCTGCTGCTCCTGGCCCCCGGCACGCTGAGGCTGGTGGCCGTCTTGCGCTTGCCGCTGACTCCGCCGCTGCTGCCCCTGCTGTCTCAGCTCGAGCTGCTGCTGCTGTAGCTGCTGCCGCAGGCCGGACACCGCCGGCTTGGATCGGCGGTTGCTGCCCCAGAATCCGCTGCCGCCGCTAATATGCCGGCCACCAGCAGAACCGCGGAGAGCAGCGTCGGCTGGCCCGAGCGTGCTTCCTAACAGATCGCTGGTGTTCGCGTCACGGTGTCGAGACAAGGATGCTTTCGACATGGAGAGATTAGCGCTCCTATGGGTGCTGGCGCTGCCGTAGTTGCCCGCATCCATGCCGTTTTCGGCGTGGTAGTGATGGCCGTACGGGGACACAAGTACGGCCGCCGACGAAGACGACGAGGAATAGTGTGCAGACCGCCGTGCCTGCACGATGAGGCCCCTGGATTTGAGGCTTTGTTGCTGTGCGGACGCGGTCTCGTGCAGGACGCTGCGCGGCGACCGATCGCTGCCGTCGCCGGTGCCGCCCATCGACAGCCCAGCCTTGAGCGCCTCCCAGCTCTCGACGCGCCCAGTTGTCGCCTCTTCGGGACAGGGGCACTCGTCACCGGCAGGGCATAACCGCTCGCCGGCGTCATACCACGCCCGCAGGCAGCGCGGATGGCTGGCGCACCCACACCCAAAGCACGGCATGTAGATGGCATCCACAGGCTCGGTGCAGTACACACAGCGCAGCTGCGACCGCGCCTGTCGGCAACGGCGGCATACACCGACGGCGCCGCCCTGTCTGCTTCGGATAGATGCCGGGGCCGCTGCCGCCGCACGAGCGTCGTACTCGAGCGGCTCGAGCTGCATCTCGCACTGCTGGCAAATGCCAACAGCATCCAGTCCGCGCCCGGAGTCGCGCATAGCCAGGAGCCGTTCCTGCCGCTCAGCGAGGCCCAGCGGAAGAGATGGAGTGCCGCTGCCGCTTCCGGCCATGGCATCTGACCCACGGGTTGCCGAAGCTGGCGTCGGGTCATTGCCGTCACGGATGGCGGCGGCCCTCATTGCGTCTTCGCGCAGGACATTGAACTTGAGTACTTCGAGGCGCGCCAAGGGCTCCTCCCAGACATGGAGAAGCTCTGAATAGGCATACCGGTACTCCGCATACAGATGCCGCCGCCGCCGCTGCCCGCCAAGTAGCGACGCCACCATCCAGCCGTCATCGTCAAAGAGATGGTCATTGCACGTGCGCACGACAACGTCCACGGCGACCATGGTCGACGCTGCGGCTTCGGCTTGCGCCTTGACCCCCTTGGCGACAGCGTTGGCAGCGGCTGTCGCCATCGCTAGCTCCCGACGGCGACCCTCGTCTGAATAGGACGTGGCTGCGGTGCCCGGCTCGGTGGACGGACCAGCGCTTGCGTTTCCACCGCTGCCACCGCCGCTGCCGCTGCCGCCAAAAAAGACCGAGGCTGCCCACGTAAGGTTGCCCGAAGTCAAGTTGCTAAAAATCGTTTCCGCGGGGCTTGATCGCTTGCGAATGGGTGCATGGTCCTGAGGAGACGAAGACAGGGATGCGAGCTTCCCGAGGCCCGTGTTCTTTGGGGATGTGGATGCCGATCCGCCCAGAAGCCTCTGCGACACAGACGACCAGTAAGGAATGTCTCGGTTGCCGGATTTGGACCGCAGAACAAGCTGGTCTCTGCGCGGCTGGCCAAAGGGCGGACCGGCAGCGGTGAGGTAAGACGTCCTCGTTTGTGGAGACTGCCTCTGGGATGCCGGTGCGGAATCGTATAACGAAGGGCGACGGGAGTAGGATGACGGCGTGGGCGTGGGCAGTGGGCTGCTGCCCCGGTCGTTGGGCGACGAGGACAGAATTGATGTCAGTGTTTGCGGAATGCCAGCGGCAATGGCCGTCACCAGAGCATTGTTCCCCCGCTTCAGCAGCTGGCCGGCTGCGTGGCCAAAGGAGGGAGATGACGACAAACCACCACTGCTTCCGCTGCCGTTAGCAGCGCTGGTTCCAAACCAGTTTGGTGGTGTCTCGGAGCCCGACAGCGAGTTGCCTGGTGACGTAAAGGCCTCGTTCGATATGTCCCAGAAGCCCGATTCGCCGTCGTACTCAAGATCATCGTCGTAGTCATCGTCTGGATCAATCGACCCGTCGCAAAAGATCGCTGCTGGCGTCGTGACGGCACTGCTGTAGTTGTCCACAGAACCCAGGCCCAGCGTGCCTGCGCCGGGCAGAACGAGGAGAGGAGGCGCGGTGCTCAAGTGGCCGCGAGCCATCGGGACATAGTCGAGCGAAAACGACGGGGCCTTCATTGGAAGCGGCGTGTCCGACTTGGACATGTGCGATTCGGCGTACGCAACACTGTCTTCCTCAGAAGACTCGCCAAAGATGCACGACAGCATGGCCAGCATCTGCACGTCGGCGAGCCGCTCGAAATAGTCAAACAGGTCGTTGACAAACTCCCGCGCAAGCGGATGCATGCCCCATTTGACGCGGCCAGACAGGCTGTCTTTCGTCTTGGTCCCACGAGCACCGGCAACGGCCTCGCGCGCAATGACGAGGATGGATTTCTGGCGCCGGCCAAAGTCGTCATACGTAGGGGCGAGCCGCAGAGGCACGTCGGACTTGAGGAGCAAGGCTGCATAGCGCCAAATGTTGGCGAGATCAGCCTCGTCGTACTTCTCGGCAACGCGGGCGTTGTGCTCACAGACGTCGGCGCCATCGCCAAAGATGGCGTAATCGTGAGCCAAGACTCGCTTCGACGGCAGATAGGGTCGCATATCCTCGATAGCAACCGTGCTCATGGGGCCCACGGGGAGGCTGGGGTCGAGGGTCCCTGAGCGGATAAGCGGGTCGCCGCGATCGTTGTCGAAATCACTGGATCTTCTCTTGCGGTCTGCTTTGTGCCTAACAATGCGACGTTGGAAGCCCATATTCATGCTCCACGGATCTGTGAAATCTCTCGCTGAGAAATGATGCAGATGGGGAGAGGGCGAAGATGAAGACGACGACGATGACGAGGACGAGGAGGTGGACGACGACGACGACGAGTATCTGCCCGAGCTGCCCGAGTCGCTCGGCGAGTCCGATTTGCCGGCCGAGGAGTCTTTGTTCCATTCTGTCGTGTCTCCGCCGCCAGATATGCCCTTTCTGCGCCGCCCTGAGGAGCCCGTACGCGGGGGGAGCACTTTTCCGAAGCCGATGAAGACAGGCTGCTCGAGTTCGACGACCTCCTCGGCCGTTGGCGGCGGAGGGTCGTCGAACATGATCTTGGCGCTGGCCTTGCCGCTTTTCGTCAGGAAAAATGTGACAATGCGGCCGTCCCGGGTAAAGACGGCGCCGCAGCTTCGTGGCGGCGGAGCGGGTGGAAGAGTGAGGGGGGGACCGAACATCGCTCCAGAGTCGGCGCTGTAGACGTGGGAGAGGAACTCGTTATGGGAGGCGCCGGCGTCGTCTTCATCGTCGCTGGACGAAGACTCGCTGCTGCCGATGATGTCGGCCAGCCGAGGATTGGTGAGGGCGCGGTCGAGCGGTGCCAAAGCGCCTTGGAGATCGACCTCGCCGAGCAAGTACCGGAACGCCACGAGCAGGCACTGGCGGCGGCGCTTCAGGAACTCGTTAGTGAGCACCTGCAGGTCAGAAGCAATCCGGTCCTGGGTCGATACGGGTACCAGCGAGCTGTTGTCGACATAGAATCGTGGCGGACGCGTGCCGGGGTAGTTCTGCGGCACGCTGACGCGGACACTGATGAACACGATCTGGCGGCCGACACCCCATGGGCCCTTCATAGATGCTGCCAAAGTCAGATTGTCCATGTCGATCTCGTCCCAGTTGATGCGCGGCAGCTTGTTTATGAGACGCTTGATTTCTTCCTGGATGGACTCGGGCTCGTTGGCATCACTGCTCATGGACACAGACGCATCGTGGACCGACATCTGCAGCGGAGACGACAGCGCCGATTCACTAGAAACTTTGCGGTGGGCGTCCTGGTGCTGTGGCTCTGCAAGCTGCTCCTGGCTTGACGTCAAGGCAGTCTCGGTGCTCGGCTTCCTCTTGTTCATGGTGACGCCTTTCATCCAGTCGAGCTGTTCGTTGCTCTGATCAGGGTTCTTCCGCCCAGAGACATGGGTGGCTCGCATGGATGGGTTTCTCCACGACGGCCGCTGGTCGTACTTGACGCGTTTCGGTGCAGCGTCACGCACGATGTTGCTGCTGGAAAGCGTCCGAGCCGGTGGCAAGGACAGCGAAACCGATTTGTGCGATTGTGGGCGGTGTTGATGGCCCTGGTGAGGGCTCTGCTCTTGCTGTTGAGGGTGGTTGTGGTGCTGCTGCTGGTGATGGTGATGATGGCGGTGGTGACGGTGGTGGTCTTTGTCGGGTGTGGGCGACGCGCGCTCGCTCTGACCTTGGCTGGCCGGCAAGGAAGCCGTGCCTCTGTAGCTCAGCGGCCGCGTGCTGCTCATCGTAGCGCTCCGCTTCTCGTACTCGCCTATGTCTTCGAGGATGCGGAAGGTCTTGTACGTAGCGCCCCTCCGTGTGATGTTGAGGTTCTTGGGGGCTGGCCGACCTCGCTGGTAGCCAACGGTGCCGAGGTCGCTGCTGTCGAGACGCTGGAGGCGCAGTTTGTTGTCCTCGCCCCAGGACACAAGCTGGAACTCGCGGTTGTCCAGGCCGTCCTCGATGCCGCCTCGCGTGCGCCACAGGAACTCCTTCACCTTGTGGTGGCCGTGGCCGCGGAAGATCGTGGCTGGCTCATTGAGGGCTGATGTTTTGTCGGCGGCCATCACAGACGCAGGCCGGGCGTCGTAGAGGTACAGATTGCCGGGCGCGTTCTGGGGCATGGCCAGTATACCGCCGCCAAACGGCGTGTGACGGGCGCGCCAGACAGGGAAGTTGGTCTCTATGACGCGCTCTGGGACGTCGTGCTCATTGATCGGTGCAACCGTTCCAATGCTGCCGATGCTGCTGCGTCCACTGCGGCTGCCACCAACCACCGAGTAGTCCCAGAACTTGATCGTCTTATCGAGAGAGCAGGTGACTAGAGAGGTGCTGCATGTGCGGTTCCAGTCGAGTCCGTAGATCTTTGACGTATGCGCCTCGATCGTGCGCAGTGGCTGGGACGTCTTGCGGCCGTCCCAGATGTGGACGCAGCGGTTGTGCGAAGAGGCAATGACATGCTCGTTCTGGCGGTTGTACTTGACCTGCGTGGCACCAGCAACCCAGTCGATAAAGGTCAGGGCCGGCATGCTCGGCCGTCGAAGATCCCAGCAGTGTACGTAGCCATCTACGGAACACGTGGCGAGCATGTCGGGGTGGTGGGCAGAGAAGTTGATGTCGGTGATGGAGCGCCGGTGTCCGCGGAGCGAGTGTTCGACGGCGCCGGCGCTTGAGTCGTCGGGGCGGTTCAGGTTCCACACGAGGCAGCAGTGGTTGGCGGTGGAGGCAACCCAATAGTCACGGGCCGCAAAGGGCGACCACTGGACGTCGACAACCAGCCAGGGCATGCCATGGCTCTTCACGCGACGCGGGGCGCTGTAGGGCGAGTCGAGGTCGATGATCGCAAGGCCTTCGGGTCTGGCTCGGGCGAGGGGCCCCAACGGTCAGCACGACAGCACGACAGCACGACAGCAAGCCCGGAAATTTCTAAAAGAGGCACAGCCAACTGCAACTTACGAAGCTAGAGCAACGTCGCGTCCCGAGGGCGAGATGGTGGCCGCCCCGACGAGGCCGTCGACCTGGAACGTCAGCTCAGAGTCGAAGCTCTCGCTGTCATGGGCCGACTTGATGATTTTCGTCTGGCGCAGCGACCCGTCGGTGCTGTCGTCGTCGAGATCGGAGGCCATCGCTCCTGGTTCCCGCGCGCTCCCGTGCGCAGAGAGCTCAACGCGGACGGCCGAGTCAGCTGCGCGGCGGGCGAATGCCGGAGAAGGCCGCCGTCGCCGAGAGCGTAGCTGCGCGGAGGTGGCTGCTTGCCGGTGGCATGTATATCTTTCGTGGGTGGCGACGGGGGTGGCTTTAGTGAGGGTACGCGGCAGCCTTGCCCGTTTGACGGCGTGGTCGTCGGCGTGGAAATGTGGCGTGCGAGTCGCTGCGCAGATGGCTGCGGAGCGCGCGTTGGCTGCGAGATTGGCGATGCAACTTGCAGAAAGCTTGGCGCCGAAGCTTCCTTAGCGCAAGCCTAATATTCGCACTGTCCTTGGCGGCAGCGTAGCCTGGAGATGATCACTACATTCACTAGAGCAGCGTCGGTAAGTAGGACAGTGTTTACGTGTACTGTTTGGCACTGTGTTCTTTTGTCAGTCGTCTCAGCCTCACGGGGGCATTTGGCTGCACAGCGACAGCTCCCTGTTTCCTGGCATATCAGAGTCCTCCAAATGGAGGACTGCAAGCCTTCTAAAATGTATGCAGAACAGAACAACCCCGAACAAGAGACGGGCCGAGACGGACGCAGTACTGGCCTCTGCCAAAGACGTCAAAGCAAGCTGTTCAGCTCCTGAAGCTCAAGATTCCTTTAGAGAAAGCGAGCGCAATAGTCAACAGTGCTCCTTTCTCATGTAGGCCAGATTCGATGGTGACAGGGCGGCGGCTTCATGGGAACGACAGTCGGTTGGCCATATGCCAACAAACGAGCAACGGGGGAGCGACGTCCAGTTGGTCAGAGAAGAGCACGCACGCCAGCCGTCACCCCCGTACACAGGTCAAAACGATCAGCGGCCGTCAGCGTGAGAGATGTTGGGACGCGGGGGAAAGGACAGAGGCGGGAAATGGCAAGGAGAATGGGACGGGAGAGAGGCGAGGAGGAAAACAGATGAAGCACGGTCAACGAAGGACTGGGAGCGAGGGAGGAAGAGAGGTAGAGAGACGCAGGAGACACAGAAGAGAAGAGGCGGGTGTCGGCTGTAAACCGAGGGAGCAAGATACATAGTGCAGTCAATGTGGATGGTGGCCGTCGCTTGGCTCTCGATCCTGTGAGTTGAGGAAATCAAAAAGAAAGGCGAAGTTGTGCTCAGCCAGCATCACGTGCCGGGGACTAGAACATCGCCTATGGCAAGGCATAAGGTGGGGCTTGGCGCCTGGCCCGCGGGATGGCGGGGAGCCTTGTTGGTCGCCCGCTGATGATTCCTCGTGCGACATCCTCCTTTCCCGGCGTGCCAAACCTTCAGAACAGCACTTTGCGATTTCAACCCCGATTCCACGCACTCCCATCTCCCACCTCCCACCGCTCAAACGGCAGACGCAGCCCCTGGCTCACTTTATCTCTGGGTTCCTAGTTCTTGTTCGAACTGCTTCCACGCACCTGGCCGCCAGAAACCGCCACCCCGCATCTTTACCGACGTCGCCGGCCGCACAGCACCCTTTTTGCCAGAACCGTCACGAAGGGGGCCCAAACAAAGCCAGCCGACAACACACAGGACACTTGCACTGAGCCGTCGCACCCACAGCCATGGCCTTACCAAAGAGAATCATCAAGGAGACAGAACGGCTGATGGCCGAGCCGTACGTATTTACTGTTCCAGCTGGGCCCCGGGGGACAAGGAGGGGGGCTCTCAGGAGACTCGCCGAGAAGCGGCCCTCGGGGTTTTTTCTCACTCTTTCTCTCTCCTCGACTTTGAATGCGTCGCTGATACTTTCCCTCTTTGCCTCGGGTCTGCAGTGTTCCGGGCATCAGCGCCATCCCCCACTCCGACAACCTCCGGTATTTCGACGTCGAGATCTTCGGTCCCTCCCAGTCTCCATACGAGGGTAAGCCAACGCTTCCAACCTCCCCTGGATCTCCCGCATATTGCCTCTATTATGCCCTATGCACTAACGCGCTCTCCCTTCTGCCTTTTGTCTCTTTCTAGGTGGTGTGTTCAAGCTTGAGCTGTTCCTGCCAGACGACTACCCGATGACGCCTCCCAAGATCCGCTTTCTGACCAAGCTGTACCACCCGAATGTCGACAAGCTGGGACGTATCTGCCTGGACGTTCTTAAGAGTAGGGACGCCCTCCTTCCTGCGCACGCAATCTCCCCCCCCCCCCCCCCCCCCCCCCCGGGGGGCAGGTTCGTTCTCGAAAATGCTCCAGCTAGTTCGTGGCGTTCGTATATCTTAAGATTGGGAGGAGCAGTGTCTGAGCTCTTTCTTCGGATCTAGTGTAGC
>JADHKO010000171.1:0-68869 GCA_019925425.1 Ophiostoma pallidulum
CTACGCCCCCGCTCGCACCCCCGTCCCCCCCCCCCCAGGTGGCTTTTTCTTTCTTTTTTTTTTTTCCTTTCTTTGCACACCCCCCCCCCCCCCCCCTCCTCTCTCTCCACCATCGGCTACTCTCACGGTCCCCCCCTCCCCTCCCTCCCCCATCCCTTTTATTTCTTCCCCTCCCCTCCCTCTTCTTGAGTCTTCCTTATGAGTTCTCGACTGAAAGCCTTTGGTTTTGGCAAACGCAAATCCACTGCCACCATCCAAGGCCCTCAACAGCAGCAGCAGCCGCCGTCGTCTCTGTACAGCATCTCTTCTGCCCCTCCTCAAATTCCTCACCAATTCCCCTCTCCCCATCCCACCCCCCCGCCCGCCTCGCAGGCCCAACCTCTTCAGTCCCATCCCCCTCCCCCGTCGCAGACACCTCAGCTCCAAACACAGCTTCACCCTCAGCAGCAGCAGCAGCAGTTCCAGCAGCAGCAGTACCAACAGCAGCAGTTTCAGCAGCAGCAGCAGCAGCAGCAGCAGCAGCAGCAGCAGCAGTACCCGCCGCAGCAGCAGCCGGCTGGACTCCAGGGCCCTCTGCCTCCGCTGCCGCCGCCTTCATCAACCTCGCCGCCTGCTGTATCCGTCCCTCCTTCAACCAGCCCTGCTCCCGCTCCTACTCCTGGACATCCGGCCGCGTCTTCCTTAACCCCGCCGCCTGTCGGTACACAACCGCAACCGTTCGGGCCTTCGCCGCTTGGCATCCAGCAGCCTCTCGCCATGAACCCCAACATGCCCGGCGCGCCTCGGCCGCCCAGCTACACCGCCGGCTACCCGCCAGCCGGTGCCCAGGGGCCTGGTGCGGCTCGTGCCCCGCCGACCCAGATGGCCGGCGGCCCTCCTCCCATCAACACCGGCGCTCAAATGTCCGGCTACCCGCCGCAAATGCAGATTCCTGGCGGCCCTCCAGCGATGGGTGGCCCGCCTGGCTACGGCTACGGCCAGGCCCCGCCCGCCGCGCAACCTGGTCCGGCCGCCTTTGGCCGCCCAGCTGCTGAAGTCGAGGGCAACAGCCGGAGTAAGGCTCAGCTGATTGTCGGTATCGACTTTGTATGCCTCCCCCTCATACCCCTCTTTCCTCTCCCACCGGCTTCAGATGTGGCTCAACTAACAACATGCCCTAGGGTACCACGTTCTCGGGCGTTGCGTTTGCGTTTGCTACCAACAACGAAGCAAAGGAGGACATCATTACAGAGTGGCCCGGCGCCGGTTCGTACACAAAACAAAAGGTAAAGCCGAGACAACACGAGACGCATGCGATTCGGTGGAGGGTGTGTGGCTTGTGATTCGAGCAAGAGACCCATGCTAACACGGTCCAAGATTCCCACGGTTCTTTACTACGACCAGTACCAGAAAGTGGTCGGCTGGGGCCCCGATATCGCCGACGCCCTGGCACCCACCGGGTACCCCAAGGCTGGTGTCCAGAAGGTTGAGTGGTTCAAGCTGCAGCTCATGCTGTCGGGCAACACATACATTGACCCCATCAACCTGCCGCCTCTGCCACCAGGCAAGTCGGAGATCGATGTTGCCGCCGACTACCTCTTCAAGCTCCGCCAGGCGATGCGCGCCGCTCTGCAGAAGACGCTCGGCGAGGTGTTCAACCGTGAGGAGCGCAACATCCGCTACTACCTCACCGTGCCTGCGATCTGGAACGACGCCGGCAAGGCCGCCACCCGCGCAGCGGCCATCCAGGCTGGCTTCCTCCGCGACGAGAATGACAACCGCCTAACCCTGGTCTCGGAGCCGGAGGCTGCAGCCCTCTTCTGCTCCAAGACCGGT
The DNA here is from genome assembly GCA_019925425.1 of Ophiostoma pallidulum. Lineage (NCBI taxonomy): Eukaryota > Fungi > Ascomycota > Sordariomycetes > Ophiostomatales > Ophiostomataceae > Ophiostoma > Ophiostoma pallidulum. Next base: position 1,816 of record JADHKO010000171.1, read on the forward strand.
CTGCTCAAGCTCAAGGTGCACGATGCTCTGCTTATTGTCGATTGCGGCGGTGGCACGGTCGATCTGATCGCCTACGAGGTCGAGGAGGAGAGCCCCTTCACGGTCGCCGAGTGCACGGCAGGTTCCGGCGACTCGTGCGGTTCAACCGCCCTGAACCGGAACTTTAGCAACATCCTGCGCACCAAGATCCGCAAGATGAAGCTGCCCGACGGCTCCAAGATGGCCGGCCGTGTCTACGCCAAGTGCATCATGGACTTTGAGAACCGCATCAAGGCCGACTTCCGCAACAACGGCCAGAAGTGGGCTGTCGATGTCGGCATTGAGGCCGAGTTCCCTGACGCCGGCATCGAGGAGGGCTACATGACCTTTACCAACGAAGAGATTCTGCAGTGCTTCGAGCCCGTTGTTAACCGCATTCTGGAGCTCGTCCGCAACCAGATCATCGCGATCCAGGCCCAGAACCGCACACTCCAGAACATTCTGGTCGTCGGCGGTTTCGGCGCCTCCGAGTTCCTCTTCCAGCAGATCAAGCTGCACGTTCCGCCGCAGTTCCAGGCCAAGGTTGTCCGCCCCATGGACTCGGTGGCTGCGATTGTCAAGGGCGCTGTTACTGCTGGCATCACCGAGCGGATCGTCACCCACCGCGTGGCGCGTCGTCACTACCTCATGGCCACGCTCCAGCCTTTCAAGGAGGGCTACCACCCCGAGGCCTACCGTGTGCCGTCGCTCGACGGCAAGGACCGCTGCAAGTTCACGCGCCAGATCTTTGTGCAGAAGGGCCAGAAGGTCAAGATCGGCGAGCCCGTCAAGGTGTCCTTTTTCCGCCAGGTCGCTCCCGGCGCGACGCTGATGTACGAGGACATTCTGTACGCCTGCGACGAGGATGTGTGCCCAGAATACACCAAGGATCCAAGTACGTCGACACCCCCCCCCCCCCCCCGTTGACACTTGTGTGGTGCATAGACTAACCCACCCCGCAGGAATCAAGGAAGTCGTCACCCTCACGTCCGACCTGTCGCGCAAAAACCTTGAAAAGGACTTTGAACGCATGGATACTCCGCAAGGCACCTTCTACCGGGTGTACTTTGACATTTACCTGACACTGGACGGCTCCGAATTTAGTGCTGAGTTGGTCTGCCAAGGCGAGGTTATGGGGCGTTGCCGTTCCCGCTTCCGGTGATCGCCGACAGTCGCCGACAGTCGGCGGCAAAACGATTCCTTTTCTTTCTTCTTTCTATGGCCATTTGTTTTGGTTGTCTTTCACCATTTTGTGATACCTTTTCTACACCGAGATACGCTTTTTCTCATCTCCCTGGCGCGCCAAGTAACCAAGAAAAACATGGACAGGGGGGTGTAATGATAGCAAAGCCCCCGGGAGGAGGGGGCACCAAAAAACAACAAAAACAACAACGTATATCAACCATCTACGTTCCGAGTGAAGGGCACCGCTTCTTTTTCCTTCTGCCATGTTTTGAAGCGACGCGTTCCGCCTGGCAAAGGGTCAAAATACGGAGAGAAGACCAAGCAAGGGGCAGCTTTCGTGACTGACAAGCACGGCGAGCAGGACAGCGCCGTATTCTCTTTCACGTTTCTTTTCCTCTGGGTGACAACGGGGCCTCCCTTCTTCTTCTTCTCCAGCTTCGTCTTCCGTCCTCTCCGCCGCTCTGGGTTCTTTTTTTGCCTCTTCTCCGTTTTGTCTGTGACTCGTTTTGTTGTTCGCTTGCCGTTTTCGATTCTCGACGAAGCGCATGGTCTGTCATAGACGGGCTTTTTTTGCTTTTCAAAGAATAAAATCGCAAATTATAAAAAAACCCCTTTAAACCCGGACACCTCTGTCTGCATGCCCGCAAAGCAAAGACGGTTGTTCCTTCCAGAGCCGTCCACATTGCCGTCCACTGAGAAGCAACCGGCGCAACTGCCCTGAAGACCCGCAAACCTCCTTCTTGATATCGTTCGATGTCGTCGAAAGCACGCAGGAGCGACCCGCGCAATTGGCCAATGGCGTGTTTTTGGACCCTCTTTTCTTCCATGCACCCCTATTGTTCCCCCCAACCGCCACACCGTCACGACCGACGACCAACCAAGCTCTTTCCGCAATTCTCGAGCTTCATAGCTTCATTTACCGCGCAGCTCACGCACGGCGGTTTTGCACCTCTTGAACGCACGCCCTGCCCAGGACTCGGGACGCCTCTCCGGACCCAAAACAAAAATGGTCCTCCAAATGGTGTCGGCCTGGCTGTTGGCGGCGGATGCCCCCCTCAACGAGTATGTTTTGGACAGAGAACCCCCCCAAACACCCACGTGATGACAGCTCGCTCATACATCGTCGTATCAAACAGGCTGTGCTCCCTCCTCCTGGCGTGGACCTGGACGATCCTGTCGGTCGCGATCGTGGTCGTCCTGCTGCGCACCCGCGCGAGTGCCGCCGACCGGCCCAAGCGCTACTCGGTGCCGCTGCCCAAGCTGCCCGACGAGACGCGGTTCCTGGACCGGCCGAGCATCACGATCGCCGGCTCGTCGGCCATCCAGTGCTACGCGCCTGGCACGGGCCAGTTCCTCGGCCTCGTCAACCCGTCCACGCCGGCCGCCATTGACCGCGCCGTCGCGGCCGCCAAGGCCGCGCAGCCGGTGTGGGCGCGCACCACGACGTTCCACGACCGGCGGCGCGTGCTGCGCTCGCTGCTGCAGCACGTGCTCGACCACCAGGCGGACATCTGCCGCGTCGCCTGCCTCGACTCGGGCAAGCTGCCGCTGGACGCGGCGCTCGGCGAGGTGCTCGTCGTGGCCGAGCGCATCCAGTGGACGCTGAAGCACGGCGAGGCGGCGCTGCGGCCGTCGCCGCGGCCCACCAACGCGCTGCTCATGCCGCACAAGCGCAACACCGTGGTCTACGAGCCCCTGGGCGTCGTCGCCGCCCTCGTCAGCTGGAACTACCCCTTCCACAACCTGCTGGCGCCCATCGTGTCGGCGCTGTTTGCCGGCGACGCCATCGTCGTCAAGGCCTCCGAGCAGACCGCCTGGAGCGCGCAGTACTTTACGTCGCTCGCGCGCGGCGCCCTCGTCGCGCACGGCCACGACCCGGCCCTCGTGCAGACGGTCGTCTGCTGGCCCGCGACCGCCGGCCACCTGACGCGCCACCCGGACATTGCGCACCTCACGTTCATCGGCTCGCAGGCCGTCGCCAAGCACGTCGCGGCAGACGCCGCCGCCGCGCTGACGCCGCTGTGCGCGGAGCTCGGCGGCAAAGACCCGTTCATCGTCATGGACTCGGTGGGCCGCAAGCGCCTGCCCGCCGTGGCGGCCACCATGCTGCGCGGCACGTTCCAGTCGAGCGGGCAGAACTGCATCGGCATTGAGCGCGTCATTGCCACGCCGGGCGTGTACGAGCCGCTGCTGGCGCTGGTGGCGGACAAGGTCAAGGCGCTGCGCCTGGGCTTCCAAGAGGCGGCGGGCAGCGGCGGCAGCGGTGCATACGACGTCGGCGCCATGATCTCGGACGCCAACTTTGGCCGGCTCGAGCGCCTCGTGGACGACGCCGTGCGCCAGGGGGCGCGGCTGCTGGCGGGCGGGCGGCGCTACGCGCACCCGGACTTCCCGCACGGCCACTACTTCTCGCCGACGCTGCTCGCGGACGTGACGCCGGCCATGGCCATTGCGCAGGAGGAGTGCTTCGGCCCCGTGCTGTGCATGATGCGCGCCGCGGCGAGCACCGCCGACGCCGTGCTCGCCGTGGCCAATGCGGCGCCGTTTGGGCTGGGCGCGTCCGTGTTTGGCAACGAGCACGGCGCCGAGGCCGGCGAGATGGCCAAGGTCGTGCGCGGCGTCAAGGCGGGCATGGTGGCCGTCAACGACTTTGCCACGTACTACGCCGTGCAGCTGCCCTTTGGCGGCGTCGCCGGGTCGGGCTACGGCCGGTTCGCCGGCCGCGAGGGCCTGCAGGCGCTGTGCAATGCCAAGAGCGTGTGCGCGGACCGCTTCGGGTGGCTTGGCGTGCGCACAGGGCTGCCGCCGGTCGTGCAGTACCCGGTGCGCAGCCAGCGGGGCGGCTGGGCCTTTGTCGAGGGGCTGGTGACGTTTGCGTACGGGCTGACGTGGCGCGAGAAGATCCGGGGCCTGCTGGAGCTGATCCGCAACGCCTAGGCCAGGCCGTCGAACGCTCTACAACGGGGCGTGGCGTGTGTGTGTGTGTGTGTGTGTATGCAATGCATGTAAGATAATACAAGGATGAGGAGTAGCAGGGTGTGTGTGTGTCGAGGAAGGAGGGCGCGTTGTCTCTCATGGGGGGGGGGGTACCATTTTGTGGCTCATCTCGGGGCATTATTAAATATAATACACGTTTGGGGGGTGAGGGGTTCCCTCTGACTTCCTTTTGTCGCATCACGCGTGCAGCAGCTGTTTTCTCTCTCTCTCTCTCTCTTCTCTCGTGTCGCGTGTGTTCCGCTACCTTCTGCCTCCTCTGCCTCCTCTGCCTCTGCCTCGTCGGCCGCGTCGTCAAAGATCCAGCAGCTCGTCGTCCTCGTCGTCAAACCACCCCTTGCCGCGCCGCTCGACGACGATGCGCCCGGCCGAGCTGCTCGTCCCCCGCTTGGCGTCCTCGGCCGCCGACAGCTTCTGCAGCAGGTCCTTGAGCTGCGCCTCGCTGACCTTGCCGCGCAGCTGCCCGGACTGCGCCAGCACCAGCAGGCGGTCCTCGACGGCGGCCGCGCGCTCCTCCTTGACGAGGCGGATGCGCGCGAGCCGGTCCGCGGCGTCGGGCTCGAGGATCTGGTTGAGGAGGTTGTGCCGGGCCTCTGCGGTGCGCCGCGTCAGCAGAGTCTCTCATTTGGGGGGGGTGGGGGGGGGGTTCCTCGCTTTGATGTCGCCGTCCTCGCCCTCACTCTCTTTCTGTCGCCGTCGCCTCCCCCCCCTCCCCCCTCTCTTTCATGTCGGCCGCTCGCTCGTCTCGCCACGCCACGTACCTTGTCTATGCATTGCACCCTTTTGTTAGCACACGCACACACTCCCCCTCTCCCTCTCTGTCGCCGCGCCGACCTCACCCCGTGGTCCTTTCCTTTCCGGCCAAAACTACTCACTGTTGCTGCTGCTGCTGCTGGCGCTGCTGGTCGCCGGATGCGCCGCCGCCGCCGCCGCCGCCGCCCTGTTGCTTGAGCTGCCGCAGGCGCTCTTCACGGATCTGTCCTGGTCAGAGAAAGCCTCTAGCCGGATTGGCAAGACGAAACGGGAAAGAAAAAGAAATCGAAAAAAATCAAGAAGAAAAGAGGCGGCTGATGGCTGCTCACCCTCTTCAAGTCTTCGTCGTCCATGGTCGTTTTGGAGCCTTTGGTGTTTTGGTGTGTGCAGGTCGCAGAGAATGCGTGGCAAAGAAAGGGTCGTTGAGACGAGGAAAACCGTTCGCAGCAATGATGTTTTTCGCGGGGTAGATTTTGTTGCCCATTCGTCTCATATCATCCAGCCTCGCGGTGCCCCACTTTTTACGCTGCGGGAGGAGGAGGAACGTCTCTTGACGATTGATGAACAGCGAAACGTGGGTGCGTCTGGTCCAAGGGTCTGCTACGAAACAAGAAGCAATTACGAAAACAACACGTGTGTCCCAGCTTTTCGTTTGACATGTATTGTAGAGTGGCTTGTCTATGAAGTGGTCATCCCCAAAAAATGCTGCAAATAGGCCCGTAGAATCTATCAGAAAAGAAAGAAAGAAAAGCAAAGAGACGAAATGTCGTCCCCCCCCCGTCTTTCAGCTCTCTTCCACACCTTCCCCTGTCAGGGACGTACCGCCGCTTTGTCTTCGTGTGGGCGGACGGCCGTTCGCGTCCCCGGGCTGGGGCTGGGCCTCCGGCGCCGGCGATGCGCCCCACGTCAGAGCAAACTTGCCCGCGGCCGACACGCGCGGCCGTGCCGATGCCAGTGGAGGAGAGGCGGCCGCAAAAGGGATGATGCCGGCGCCGTAGTCCCCTCCGCTGCCGCCAGACACGAGGAGGTGATCGTCGCCGTCGCCGCCGCCGCCCACCAGCGGCGCACAGGTGGCCAGCCGCGACCGCAGCGCCGACTGCTTCGCCCGCAGCAGCCGCATCATCAGCTCGTTGGCCGGGCACTGCACGCCCGCGTCGTGGCCGCGGCGCACAAAGTACCCGTTGAGAAACTGGATGTCGGTCAGCCGGCCCGCCACGATCTGCTGCTCCATGACGCAGTGGCCGCCGCCCGAGGTCCTGCTGGCGCCGGCACCGGCACCGGCACCGCCACGGCCACCCAGCGCACCAGAATTCCCGAGAAGACCGCTGCCGCCACCGCCCCCGCCCCCGCCAAGCAGCAGCTGCGGGGAGAACGCCCGCTTGTTGCTGCCGTTGGCGCCGCTCCGGTTGTGGATGCGGCGGAAGATTTGCCGGGCCAGCCCGCCGCTGCGCACGAAGTCGGCGAGGCCAGGGGACAGCTCGGTTTCGGGGAGGCGGTCCACGACGGCCACCATCTCCTGGATCAGCGACTCCACGAGCGCGCACGCCTCGCCGTTCTTCCACAGCGCGTCGCCCAGCGGCAAGCCGAGCAGGGCGGCGACCGGCTCCACGGCGGCCGTGTAGATCATGTCCGGCAGCTTCCGCTTCAGGAGCTCGCCGACCGGGTAGCCGCCAGCGCCCAGCGTCGGCGTGATGCCCATGAGGCGCACGAGGCGTTTGCCGTTGTGGCCGTAGACGACGTGGCTGCTGCTGCTGCCTGCTTTGCGAGCGGGGCCATCGTCGCGGTTCAACGGCTGCTCGGCCTCGGCCGCGGCGCCGACCCCGACTCGTGCTATTTCTAGCTGTTGCTGCAGCTGCTCCAGGTCTGCCGCCTCTTCGCGTTGCGCTTGTGGCGGTGGCGGCAGCAGGCGTGGTGCCGGCGGCGTGTACATTGAGAGGTAGATCTTGCCAGGCGTCAGCTCCGTCACCGTAAAGTTCCGGTCGCTGTAGCCCAGGTCGTGCGTCATGTGGCCCAGGACATAGGTGGGCCGCCGCGCCGGGTCGGTGAAGCAGAGGGCGTTGAGCCGCTCGGCCACGCCCAGGCCCGCCTGCAAAAGGCAGATGGTCGTGCGGTTGTCGATGCGGTGCCGCAGCCGGCGAACCGCGTCGATGCTGCCCGAGCACGAGAGTGTGACAATCAGGTTGTAGATGCGCCGCTGGGGCGGGTGAGAGCGCCTCCCGTATTCCTGGGGCGGCGGCGCCGGCCCGTCAAAGGCGGCGTCCTCGTAGAGGCCGTCGCCGCCGGGTGTCGACGGCGGGATGAGCTCGGCGACCACCCGGTGGCGCGGCAGGGCGCGGCCGGCACGCACCACGCGCACCATGCGGCCCTCGTCGTCCCACTTCCGCATTGCCTGGCGGCTCGCCAGGAGCAGCCGGACGGGCGGGCTCTTGGGCAGGCCCGCGAGGATGTGCGCAAGGTAGGTGGCGCGGGGGTCGGCGCCGAGGACGTGGATGGCGTCGTGGGACCGCGGCTGGGGATGGGCCGCTGGGGCTGCGTGCGTGCTAGCCACGTCGAGGTTGGGCGCCGCCGCGTCCGCGGTGGTGGCAACGTCGTCCACGTCGCGGCTGCGCGGCGTGGTGTCGCGGCGCGGTGCTTCGCTTGGGCGAGGCACTGACGATGCTTCCGCACCGGAGCCCGCGCTTCGTTGCCGCTGCGGCTGCGTCTGCTCGCCGCGTGGCTCCGTCGGCACCCCTGGGCGACGGCTTTGGCCTTCCTGGTCTTCCTGAGGCGGCGGCCGTTGACGGTGCCTAGGCTGCGATGCTGCGTCGACGTCGGTGGGAGCAGCCGCGGCGCGTATTCGCGAGGACGATCGCGAGGACGAGGCGGGTGGTGTCTGGGGCTGTGCTGCGGGTATTGTTGATGCAACAGGCGCTGCGGAGAGAGAGTATGTGGTGGGTGCTGGGGCGATGTTCTGGAGAGTCGGGAGCGTGGGAATCAGAAGAGAAGGGTTGCCAAAGGGGAAATGGTAGTCGACTGGGGTTGCTGAGGCTGCCGTGAGCGGCGGGGGAGACAGAGACGATGTGCGGCGCGTGGCGGCAGCGACCGAGCACACAGCCCTGGGCAGCGTCCCACGGGCACAACGGCCGCCCCTGGCAGCGAGGGAGCCTACTCTGCGCATCGTTATGGTCTCTCCATGCACCGTGGTGGCCGGAGGAGCTGTGAGGCGGATGGGGGGGGGGGGGGGGGGGTGGAGAGTGGTTGGCAGTGGGGGTGATGCGTGACAACGGCAGACGCGGCGAGACAGAGCACGGCCCGGGGGAGGCCGTCCCTAGCAGGTGCAAGCCCGGCCGCCGTCGAGGGCCCGCGAGGCCGTGGCCGTCGTCAGGGCGTCGTGCCGCCGGCTCTCGTCGACGTTGTCGCGCCGGTTTTGGTGGCGCGGGAGCTGTCGGGGCAATTCGGCCAATTCAGCGAGCGCGCATCCGCCGGGAACTGCTCTGTTCGGATGCCTGGGTTCGCGGGTGTGCGTCGGGTGCTCTCGTATGTCGGGGTCGTGGTCGGCCAGAGAAAAAACGTGCTCATACAACGGGCGTGGCGATCCGTCCGTCTTTCGTTTTCTGCTGGGATTCCTTCTTTTTTTCAAGGCGCATCGCATTAGCGATCGTTAGCGCAGAAGCGCCTATATAGTGGTGCTACAATTGGTCAGTGGCGCCCAGCGGTGCTGTCTCGCTCTTCTCTCCACGCCCCACTTATTCTCCGAGCCTTGAAAAAATTAAAGAGCAAACAGCCCGACCGTCGCCGCAAACGAAAGACGACGGCACGATCGACGCCTTTTTCCTATTTGCGTGCGGCTGTTCATTTCTCCCTTCCTTTTCCCCGTCTCTCCCGCCACACGCCCACCATGGACGACATCCAGCCACGCATCCGCCAGCTCGCCGCCGATATCGACCGCCTCGAGGCCGCCGTCGGGCCGCTCCTCCTAGGACAACAGCAGCAGCAACAGACGCAGACCGCCGGTGGCAGCGGCTCTGCCGCTCCGGACGCAGGCACACCGTCGGCTGCTGCGACCGGCCATGCCGCCGCCGCGCTGCATCTGCCGCTGCTCGACAAGGCCAAGCTGCACGTGCTCGCCAGCTTCGCGCTCGAGTCGACCCTCTACTGCAGCCTGGGCCTCGCCGGCGTCGACGCGCGCAACCATGCCGTGTTCCGCGAGCTGCAGCGCGTGCGCCAGTACATGAGCAAGATCGACGTCGCGGAAAAGCCGCCGGCCGCCTCCCAGCCGACGTCCCGCCTCGGCAAGTCGGCCGCCATCCGCTTTGTCAAGGCCGACGTGGACGACCCGGAGATGAAGGCGCAGCTGAGCCAGCTGCTCAGGGAGGAGCAGGCGGCCGCGGCGGAGACGGGCGGTGCTGGTGGTTCCGTGCCGGAAGCAGCAGCGGCACGGCCGGCGTACGGTGCGTCGCCACGCGGCCGCAAACGCGGTGGCAGTGGCGGCGGCGTCGTCGTCGGCGGCGGCGGCGGCGGCTCCGGCAGCCACTTGACCAAGCGCCCAAAGAACAACGGCGGCCACGAGGCCGCTGCACAATCCTCCGGCGGCGAAGGGCGGGGCCGGAGCCATCCGTACGGCCGGGGCTCGCGGGCGTCTTGACAACCCGGTCGGCGACCGGGGGAATAACAGTGACCCCCCAAAAAGAAAAAAAAAACAAACAGAACAAACAACTACGATGGCCGACGACGACGATAAAGCGAAAATGAGCAAATGGCCCACAAACAAGCTGACCGGATCACAGCTTTTGCTCTGTTCTTTTTCCAGGGGCTAGATTACACATGTTCTTCTGGTTCCTTGTGCAGCGCAGGCGTTTGTGCATGCCATCCGCAGGACGGCGCAGGGACCAGGGATCTGGTCTCGAGATCCCCATGGGCAAGGGCTTGCACGGCCGTGGCACATTGGCCTCACTGGAAGAGGTGCTGGGGGAGCCCTCTTGATGAAGCGGCCCCAAGGGGAAGGGAGAGGAAGAGGAGCGGCCCCATCGTCCTGTATTCTCGCAACACGCTGGGACTGCAGGTGATGCAGCCCCCAGCACGGGGCCCCGAATCGGCAAGGAGTAGGCCAAGGTAGAGGATGTTTCCTGGGAATGGCGGCCGACTGTTGTTATAGAGTGGGACAAATTCATAGCCAAAGAAAAGAACGGCCGCGACTGTACAGCGTCCAACTGCTGGTTCCCACCGCTTTCTGGCCCTTTTTGTTTCTTCCGTAGAGTGAACTGTCTATTTACAACTATGGTGTCTTGTTATTTTTTTGAAAAGGGGGGGGGGAGCGGACGCATCATGTTATCTGACACGGAGCATCCTTTGCTTCCCCGCTGAATTACTCCCCTGTCGCGCGGGGCCGCGGGGCGGGGGGGGGCCGGGGCCGCCACTTGTTTTTCAACCCGGCGCATCCTTTTTTGCCCCCTTTTTTTTACCCCCTTGTTTATTCCCCCCCCCCCCCCCCCCCCCCCCCTTCTCTCTCTCGCTTTCCCTCCCGCTTTCCTCATGTTGCCGTCTCCCGGCCGAGGCGCTCCAGCTCGTCGCGGCAAAACTCCTCGGCGTTCATCAGCTCCGTTGCGCCGTACACCACCCGCCGCTTCGTGCGGTCCCCGCTGCCGCCCGTCCGGTTCACCCACTCCTGCAGGTTGCCAAACTCGTCGATGCTGCCGCCGCCCACCACAAACACAATGGCGTCGCTGAACCCTTGCCGCCGCTGGCCAAACGACGCGCCCATGCCCGGTCCCTGGCTGCCGCCGCCCAGGCCGCCGGGCATGTCGCCGTCACCCCCCAGGTGCGAGCCCCCGCGCGCCATGGACGGCGGCGGCATGGTGCCCCGCGCGTGCGAGTTGCGGGGGTCAAAGAACAGGTAGTTTTCCGTCTTCATAATGGCCGAGCTGTTGGACGTGCCCGGATCCATAATCGAGCCGACAATGCTCGTGACGGTCAGGTCGCGGTTCGCCGGCAAGAAGTTCTTGATGGAGCCGACAATCGACTCGAGGTTGGCCGACAGGTTTGTGGGCACGCCCGTCTCCTTGAGGCGGTCCGTCAGCCGCGACGAGATGGACGAGAAGCGGCCAAAGAGGTCCGTCGAGGCGGCCGTCTGCTGCTGCGGCGTGCTGTGCACCGTTGTGAGCTGGGTCATCTTGGTCGTGGCGCGCACCTGGCGGATGTACCCCAAGGACGTCGTGTCGGCGCCGGCCGTCTTGAGTGCGTCCTCAAACTGCGGCCACTCGGCGCGGCTGACGTCCTGCTCGGTGGTCAGGAACCAGATGATAAACAAGCGCAGCTTGTCTGTGGCATTGGTGCCCTTGGTAGCATCGTTGAGCAGCTCAAGCACCTGCGCTTTTGTCTGCTTGGCAATGTTCTCTTCGAGCTGGAAGAAGTTGTCCAGCTGGCGGTCTTTGATGCCGGTCAATAAGGCGGCAAGAATGTTCCTGGGGGAGGTTTAGTTAGCAAACTGCAAATGCTCTCCCTTTTCTGTCTCTGTGCCCCCGTGGCCAGTCATGGCGACGAGCGCAGCTTACATGTGAATGTCCAGGACCGCTTTCCGCTCGCGCAGCTCGGGCAGCAGCGTAATGGCGGCCTTGAGGTGCTGTGCGCTCGCGCTCGTGTCGTTTTGCAGGTCCTCAAACGACGAGGCGCCCGTTTTGCGCGTAATCTCGTTTGTGTCTTGCTTGTACCGGCTGAGCTCGGCGTCGATGTCCTCGGCAACCTGCGGGAACGGCAAAGGCGCGTTCTTGTTCCAGAAGAAGTCGCTCGCGCTGATGTCGTAGGTCTTCTTCGTGACGCCCTTGGCCGGATTCTTCTCGTCAATGGGCGTCTCAATCGTCACGCGATTCAGCTTCATGCCGAGAACGTCGTGGACTAAGCTCTGGTAGGTCCACGAATGCGACAGCATGGTTGTTAGGTCGATGTTGCGGTCGAGGATGATGAGCACAGGCCGAGACACAGGTGTGCCCGCCGACGATGCCGGCCGGCCGCTGCTGGAAAACATGTTGTCCTTTGAGCTCAGCAGGTGGTCGCGCAGCTTGCGGTCGAGCTTCGTGGCGATGATCTCGGCAGCCATGCCCTTTGGGCAGCGAATGACGGGGATGACACCTAGACGGTTAGAACGAGGTCCCATCCATCCAAAAACGACAGCAACAACAAGACGTACCCATTGTGACTACAACGCTGAACAAACTAGAGAGGGAAAACTGTCAGTCGGAGCACGCCTCCTGAAATGCTCTCACACAGCCGCAGCCTCTTCGATCTACCTACCCGCTGACAATCTTATTGAGCACATGGTCGAGCTGCTCATCCTGGATCTGGCCCGAGTTGAGCGCCCAGTATGTGTGGTCGTTTTGCATGCCCAGGCTGAAAAGGTCCTTGTCTGCGCAGATGAAGTTGAGGTATTGGTCGTACAGTTGGGCAATCTGCAGTTGTGTTAGCAGCCCGTTGAATACAGCCATTCATTTTCAGCTCTCTCTCTCTCTCTCTCTCTCTCTCATAGCCACCCCGATTCACCCCCCCCCCCACTTACATGTTCTTGGGTGCCGTTCGCAACAGTCTCGGACGCAAAGTCCTCGAGCAGCGGCCGCGGTATCGACGACAGGAAATTGATGTAGGCGGGCGAGTACAGGCCGTTCTGGAGGTCGCCCGTGATGGCTTTCAGGTTGGCCGCGGTGGGCTCGACGAGGTAGATGACGGGCACGTCCTCGATGCGGTGGCGCGTCGCCGTCAGGTGCATGTGCATGGTGACGCCCAGCGCGCGCAGGTCGCTGACGCGCAGCACGCTGCTGACAATCTGCATGCCGAGGTCGTCAAAGACGAGGACCTTCCAGATGAGCTCGCCGTCGGGGCCGAGCACCCCGAGCTGCTGGTTCTGCTGCGCACTGCTGCCGCCGCCGCCGCCGCTGCCACCGCCCTGTGTTAACGACTGGAGGTTGTAGTCGTCGTTGTTGTCGGTCGCCGCCTGGTTCAGATTCAGCATGCGCTTGAGCGCTGCGATCTGCTTGTCCCGCAAGGACGCCATGGCCGGAGAGACGATGGCGGCGACGGTCAACGAGGGAACGGGGAGCGAGAGAGGGCGGGAGAGGGGGAGGGCGAGATCGCGACGGAGCTGGGGAGGCGCTGCGCAAAGCTCGAGCTTCACGGGCCGGCAGTGTCGCTGGAGTCGCTGGGTCGGCAGGCGATGGCGGGCGATAGGATAGAGCTGTGGTCGTGCGAAGGAGAGGAGAGTCGGGGGGGAGGGGAGCTGTTGCGTTGGAGGGGCGAGAAGGCGAGAAGGCGAGAAGGCGACGATGAGGCCGCAAAGTGCAATGGTGTCCCCTGACGTCAACCAGGCAGATGAGCACCGAGTAGAATAGCGCCGTTGTCCGTGCAGCCTCGTTCCTTTTGCTTGGTGTCGTCTGTGGCCTCTTTTGGCTTTCAGCATACAACGTGGTGCGTTCCGCTGATTGGGGCAGAGGAGAGGTGTCGAGGACGGCCGGTGGGTTCAGTGGGCCAGCCGTGCGGTCCTACTGTTTGCGCGCTGTGCGGGCACTGTTGCGACGGCGACGGGTGCCGGTCGTACAGTTTGTCCGGATTTTTTGTGGGCATGGCAAAGTGGCGGACTGATCTCTGATTGATAAGATATCCTTGCAGCCAAGGAAGAAGGTTAGGTTGGGTGAACGCTAGAGGGGAGAGCTGTCTGGTGTTCCCACCCTCCCCGATGCGGTACCGGAGAAATTTGGGGGCAACAAGGGGGGGAGGGACACCGGCTAACAACGGAGGTTGCATAAAGAGGAAAGGGCGACGCAGGAAGAGTGCGGCATGCTGCAGGGGAGGGAGAAAGAGGGCGGCATGGGAAGGCCGCAGGGTAAGACGGAACGGTGTCGTGGGAAAGAGCGAGCGTGAAAGTGCAGAAAAGGGCAGAGCGACCGACAGAGGCAGACGAGGCGAAGAAAAGGCACGGTTCTTTCCGATAAAATGTTCTCAGAAGGGGTGCGGGGCCAGGCCAAGCTGCAGCCGGCGCGTCGTCATTGTCATTATGAGGAAGGAACCCGCGTATCGACGTTTTGGCAGCCACGAAGGGGGCCCAGGCCAAGCAAGAGCCAAGGCACGCGATTTTGGCCGCTCGCCCTTGCCCATAAAGCGCTCAGCGGCGAGAGAGGAAGGAGGCAAGACGGTGACATGGCAGGAGCGAATGCAAGCCATTTTGTGTTTTTTTTGGGGCCACGACAAGACGAGACGCTCCTGCTTCTTGCGTGCCTCCGACTTACACAGGCGGGAAACCCACTCCGCCAAGGAAATAGTCCTATGCGCCGAGAGACCCCGCGCTAGGTCTAACTGACGTCCCAGGCAGCGTCGCCTGACTTCTTAGCGGCGAGTGCCTCCGATTGCGTTTCGCAGGCACCGTCGTCGCCTTTCTCCGCTTCCCATCTCGTCACAAGCTTCGAATCACCACTTGCACCACCCATCCGCGCCCTTTGTCTCGCTTTGGCTGTTCTTGGCCCCTAGAAGAGCATTTATTGCATGACTGTACCCTAACGGTCTCCCTCCCCTCCCCTCCTCTCTTGTACATAAGCCCTCCCTTCCCGTTCCTTTCGGCTTCGTCGGCCTCGTCCTCTGCTATCCCTCTGCTCTCCTCCTCGACCGTTCTCGCTTGCTTCTCGTTTCTATTCGTTTGTTTCTCTTTTGTTTTCTTTCCTCCTCCACATCCTCCACCTCCTCCACCCCCTCCGCAAAACGATGAAGCTCTGGGCCGCCGCCCTCCTGGCCACCGGCGTCGCCGCCTCGGCCGTCCTCGACCCTCCTCCCTTGGTCCCCGCGGACAACAAGGTCAACCTGTTTGCCGACAACACCAACAACGGCTACCACCATGCCCACCTCGCCGATGCCGACACTCCGTCCCCGCCGCCGCGCCGTCGCATCCCCACGTCGTACGAGTCCGCCGTGCTGGCGCGCCGCATCCTGGCCCTGACCCCCTTTGGCACGATCTCGACTGTCTTTCCGCCCGACGCCGATGCCGCGCTCCCGGCTGTCCACTCCTGGGAGACCCGCCCGGAGGGCCTTGCCGGCACCCCCGTCGGCCTGCCCGAGTACCTAGCCGCCTGCGAGGAGGATGACGCCGAGAACGCCGGCAGCCCGACGCTGCTGGCCATCCGCATCGCCACGACCTTCAAGAACGCCCGCGCCGGCTCCAACGTCAGCCTCGCCCTGCAGTGGGAGCCGCCGCACCCGCCCGCCCCCCCGCTACCGCGCCGCATCTCGATCACGGAGGGCATCCAGAGGCTCCTGGGCTGGACCACCCAGTCGGCAGAAGCTGACCCGTCGTCGTCCTCCACCGCCACCTCCGACTTCCCGCCGTCCGTGGCTGCGCTCCCCCGCTTCTCGCTGCTCGGCTATCTGGAGCCCATCACGGGCCAGGACGCGCCGGACTCGGCGCTGGCGTCGTGCTTTGTGCGCAGCCACCCCGATGCCAAGTACTGGCTCCCCGGCAGCCGGGTGCACGCGTCCGAGTGGCTGCGGCTGGTGGTGACGCACGTGTACTGGATCGGCGGGTTCGGCGACCGCGCCTACATTGGCTGGATTCCCGTCGAGGAGTGGCGCCGCGTGACGCGGGCCGAGTGGGAGGCGGCGCGCCTGCCGGGCGAGCAGAAGGGATGGACGGAGGCCGCAGTCGCAGCCGCGTACGAGCTGTAGGAGGCCGAACGACCGGTTGCCGGGGTTGGCGGTTGGTGATCGTCGAGGAACGGGATTGTGGCGGCCCGCCGTTTCGTACTGTACTGTTTTGGGCCACGCCCTGTTCGATGGCCGCCTCCTAAGCATGCTTCCCACGTTGTCTTCACTCTGGTCCCCCGGCTCTCCCATTGCACGCACCCTCTCCCATTACCACGTCATATACTCATTGCGTATCGAGAATTGTTAACGAGTAAGACAAGGCTGGCTAAATAAACTAACCGTTTGGAGTGTTTATCTCTACGACTCGCTCCTCTTTCACCTTCCACGCTCAGAGCTTCCTTGGTAATATGTGCCATTCGTATTTTTGAGAAGCAAACAGAGATTTTGTGCAGCCGTTACATGGGTGTATGTATTCCCGTAGAGGGGTAGTAAAAAAGGATAGAAACGAGTCCAAGAAAAAAAAAAGAAAATGGCTATTGAGAGAGAGAAGGCGTCACAAGCACACACGCACGCAAACATGAAAACATGAAAACCATATACACAAGCATTAAAAGCGGTCCGCGGGACAGGGGCGCGCTTGACACTCCTAGTCCACGCGAATCACCACCCGCCAACTGAGTGCCCCGGCCTCCCGGATGGCGCACGCAAGGCAGCCCCGGCGCCGCCGGCTGATGATCGCGTTCCAGCCCCGGTCCGCGCAGAGGGCCCGCACGAGGATCTCCATGTCGGAACCGAAGCGGCTGCGTCGGGTCTCATAGTGCATCTTGGAGGAAGCTGGAGGGGCCAGCGGGACTTTGGCTGGCGTGGCAGGGACAGGTGCCCCGGCAATCGCCGCAATGTTGGTTGCCGGCGGCGGAGGGCTTGGGGGCGGCGGTGCTGACAAGGCGACGATTGGCGAGATCTCCTTGGTCAGCGGCGGGAACGACGAAATCGACGGCCCGTCAAAGAACGGGCTAAACGGTTTCTTGCCAATGACGGGCGACAGGGGCATCTCGTGCGCAGCAGGTTGCGGCGAGAAGCCCGTGATGCAATCGATGACCAGGACAGTGTTGTCCTTTGTCGAGGAGGATGAAGCTGTCGGGTTCGTTGCCGCCGCCGCATCTGCAGCAGCAGCAGCCGAGGACCGGTTGGTGGTGGCAGAAAACTCTTTGAGGAGATCTTCAAGGCTCTTTTCGGGGTTCTCAATCAAGGTCGTCAGGTGGATTGAGGCATATTTGAAGTATTTGTGCAGCGGATGGCCTAAGACAGGGGAATTGGGTGTCAGTGGGGAGGGTGGGAGGAGAACATTGGGAGCATTCCAGCTCTGATAAAACGCGGGCGCGTGGATGGGCTTACCAGTTGCTTGGATTGTGTTGGACCGGCCGCTGGGTCCGTCGCCAGAAACATCGACCTGCTGGATGGTCGGACTGGAGGGCGCCTTCACAACTTTTACTCGCTGCGAGGGCACGCACGGATGCGCTGTGACAAAGTAGACGTCGTACGAGAGGTTGTACTTGACAACCTTGTCAGGCCCGCCATCGCTAGACACGACGAAGGCAGTCTCGGCAAAGTACGATCCAGGTTTGGCGCCAGAAGCACTCTGTTCAGTCGGCTGGCTGCTGTCGTCGGCGGCAGCGCTCTTCGAACGCTGAGTCGGGCGGTACGGCTGGTAGAGCTCAAACCGCTGCAAGCCGATGCGCGTGTGCTTCGGTGGCGTTTCCTTGTAGACAGCCTCAAACGGAATGACAAAGTCGGCGGGGAGGATGGACTCCGGGTCGGCATCGCCAAGCACAGCGGACTCCCGCTCGATGGCTACCTTGCCCCAGATACGAGCGCGGCGGTTGGTCATGCGCATGTCGTCGGCCACGTCGTCCACGTCGACGCTGGCCCAGCCTTCGCCGAAGTTCTGGGGGAGAACATCCGAAGACACCCAGCCCATGCTTTCAGCTGCGCCAGCGCCCGCCGCCAGCACGCGGCCCACAACGCAGGATGTGCTCCAGAAGCCTTTGCCGCCGTACACAAAACCGGAACCGAGGTGAGCGACGGAGCCCAGAGTCTGCAGCGCCTCGTCGTCACCTTCCAAGAGAGTCGACATGAGCAGGCTGCAAAGGCCATCGCCCGGCAAAATCAAGCCAGACAAATAGCTCCTGGACAGCCAGCCTCCCGGATGCAGACCCGCAACAACCCTGCACCGTCGGGGCAGCCGTCTGCTAAACTCGAGCTGCGGTATGGTGGTAGGAGGGGAACCGTTCTTTTGCCCAGCAGACGATAGCGCGCCAACACTTTCGGGCCCAGGGGCTTTGACAATCTTGGCGTTTAGAGGTTCCCAAGCGCGAGCCGAGTCCAGAGCCTTCTGCGATATGATGTTGGCCATGTCGTTGGGCCACCTCAGCTCCTGTGCAAAATGCGCGACGCCCTGGTACTGGGACGGTGCATTCCTCGCCCTCATGGCATAGACGTGTTTCTTTACAGGCACCTTGGGCGTGTGGAGACGGTCCTCGAGGAGAGTGAGCTTCCGCGTCAACGTTGTGACCCATCCGATGGTGTGCCGTAGGCTGGATTCGCGTTTGACGCCACGGGTGGTGTTGCTCACGCTGCTCGCACTCGCAGTCGCACTTGTCGTGGCACTGCCAGGAGTTTGGGGCAACGTGGCCTTGCTGAGCTTCTCTTTGATGGTTTCGACCTGCTGCTCAGCGTTTTTGATAGCTTCTTCATGGTCTGCATCGCCAATCCGGACAACCTCGATATTCTCCAGCCAGGCGCGTGCCAAAATCAGGGACCAGCGCACGGAGGGGTTGGCCACCTTCTCGAAGTGGTGCACTTCCGAAGGCCGCAGGTATTCGAGGCCGTCTTCGTCGCCTTCGGTGATCACATCAAGGCGAAGGAGAAGCTCGGTGGCAAGCAGGATCTGGAGCAGTAGCCAGTAGCGCTCGGTGTAGCGCTCGTCGACGGTGGGTGTTTGCCTGCCCGCCGAGCCGCTCGAGCCGCTCGAACTGCTCGAAGCACTACCGACTTGTGTGGGACCGCTGCCAGAGTTGAAGTCGTCCTCGGGCGACGACGCCCACAAGACTTGGCCAAGCCGCAGCCGCCACTCAACGTGCGAAAAGTCGATCCAGACGTTGGGCGTGGCGAGGACGTCCAACAAGGCCTCGATCTGGGGGATGAGGTCGCCGTCGATGTCGATGCCGCTGCTGCCGCTGCCGCTGCCGCCGCTCCCGTGGCTGCTGGACCGCCTCCGAAGGTTCGACGTTCGGGTGCGCTTCGGCGGGCGGAGGATGTGGTGGAAGAGCTCGTTGTAAAAGGCCTTGCTCTGGTGGGGGTCGTAAAAGCTGCCGTCCATGTAGCGACGGCCGTTCTTGATCAGTTCCTCGAGGATCTGGGTCTCGACGACGTACTTGACACCATTTGTGGTTTCGTCGACTGCATTGGTGGCCCCTTTGGTCTCGGTGGCCGCCTTTGCGGCAGACTGAGCCGCAGCAGCCGCAGCGGCCGCAGCAGCCGGGTCCATCAGGTTGTTCCTGGCCTCTATAATGGCTTTTGGGCGAGAGCCAAAGCTGTCGAAGCCGAACTGCTCTTCTTGCAGCGCGTCAGACACGGCCAGCTCCAGGGCCGCCTCGTAGCCGACGGTGCCCTTTTCCAAGCCTTGGATGCTGAGCATGCTTGGCCGTTCTCGGCAGCGCGTATAGAAATGGCTGCGCTGCTTGACAGTGTGTGCCGCGGCATCCTTGTCCGTGCTGGCCCCGCCACTCCGGCCGATGCTGCGCCGGCGGGTGATGTGGGGCCAAGCTGTGACATTGCTCCAGGCGACGTCCTGGATCTGGACATGGTCGGTCAGGTCACGAATCTGGAGAGACTCGTCCCACGGGTAGGCGACACTGGGGTGGGGCGCGCCGGTGAAGTGGCCCTCGGAGCGGGCAAAGTACTGGGGGGCGCCGGAGAAGAGCTTCTCGACGTCGGCATCGCTGAGCGACGCCATGATGCGGGCGAGCTTTAGCACGGGCTTCGCCGCGGGCCTGTCGTCCAATTCGGTGCCGGGAAGAGGAGGAGAGGGGAGAGGCTTGTTGGTGTTGAAGGTGTTGCTGGGACCGGGGCGGGCGGGTGTCGAGTGGACGGAGGTGGTCTGCACAGCAGCACTGCGACGCGACGACGGATCGTTCTAAAGGCGCAAGAACGAAAGGGAGAAACGGTCCAGAGACAGCAGCGCAGCACGAAGAAGCGAATCGCGGCGGAGGGAGGTTGAGTCAAGTTAGTCCAATGCGGTTCCAAGGTTGGTGAGTGGCGACGGGAGGAGCTTTGTAAGACCCCTCGACGGGAGCGGGATCCACAGCTGGGACGGGGAGGGGGAGGGCAGATGCAAAGGAGAAGACGCGAACAAAGGACTACATTGCAAGCAACGAGACGGGCAGTAGGCGGTTTTTTTTTTTTTTTTTGTCTTGGAGATGTGAGGTGGGAATAGCTTGAAAGCAAGACGCGGGCGAGATGTGACGGGGGCGAGGGGACAAGAACAGGAAGGAGCGATGGCAAGACTCTTTCCGTTCGCCAGGGCGGAGCTGTGTGGCATGGGCCGCAATTGGCAACGTTTGCGCTTTCCCCGCCCGACCGCCTGCGCGGCGGCGGGTGCGCTCATACGACCGGTCTGGTCATGCGGACATTTCGTCGCTCGAGGCAATTTCAAACTCGCCGCGCGCTCAGGCTTCGCTAGGTTAAAACGGCAGGTACGCCAGTGCACCAACGCATGGTTCTTTCTTTCCTCGCAGAGGCAACCCCCCCCTTCTGGCCACGAAAAGCAGACGCAAATTGGGAAAGAGCATGTGGACGGCAAAACCTGTCGATTGCCGGCGAGGGAAGACAGGAAGGTGCAGGGTGGACCGGGGGGGTGGAAGAGAAAGAGGAGGCAAAAAAAAAAAAAAAAAACAGGCTTACCGATTTGTCACCTGCTGACACCGGATTTGTAGCCGCCGTGCCGGAGGAGACAGCTGACGTTCGGCGCGTCCGTGGTCGCTGCTGTCGAGGACACTGGGGTGCCAGAGGCTGTTTTGGCCGCGACGGGGACGACGCCGGCGACATTGCTGTGGACGGCGATGCGGGCGCGGGCGCGGGCCGAGGCGAAGACGACACTGCTGCCCGGGAAGACAGAGACGCGGCGGGGGGCGGCGGACCGGCCGTGAACAGTGCACGGCCGGCGCCGCGGATCGACCGGCTGAAGAAGCCGTGCAAGAGGTCGCGCTTGGAGTCTCGACGGCCCCCCTTGGTAGCCGGCGGCGACAAGGCCACCGAGGCGGGCGCCGGTGCTGACGGCGCTGTTGCCTGCAGCACGATGGTGCCATGGCCGCTGTCCGTGGTGGGCGGCAGCGGCAGCGGCAGCGGCGGCAGCGGCGGCGGTGGCAGTGTACCGGCATCGCCACCGGGTTGCCATGACCGTGCCGACCACGGGGACGCTTCGCGACTCGTGCGCTTGAGCATGGACAGCGACGGCATAGCTGGGCGTGGCCAGGAGGGGAGGGCGGGGAGGGGAGGCCGTTGTGTCAAGAATCGAAACCGGTCATGGTCGGGATATGAAGAAAAAAAAAAGAGAGAGGCGAGGCAAAGAAACAGGAGACGCCTGGAGACACTGGCTGGAGAGAAAGGAAGACGTGGACGAAGAAACAACGACACGGTAGACCGACGAAACGAGAGACCGGCGGCGGCAGGGGGGACAAGAGGGCAGCGTAGCCGAGTATTAGGACGAGCGGCAATCCGGGAACAACGACGTCGAGGATCCGGGGGACGTACGTAGCCATGTCAGATCGACAACGGTTCCCGCGTGGGAGGAGCGCGGTGCTGGACAGATATAGCGCTGACTGCAGTCTTACGCTTTTATTCTTCTTCATTTCTTTATTTCTTTATTTTCCCATTCTCCATTTCCAAGGCCACACGGGGGAGGGGCGTAATATGCCGGTTCTCATAATGAATCCAGAGAGGGGGGGGGGGGGGGGGTGTAATCTCATGTCAGCCTCCGTCATGGCTGAGATTGCACATTCTCTTATTACTACTCTTACTTTGACTTCATCGCAATGGGGGGGGAGTCGATGCTTTCCATCGTTTGAGAACCCGCCTCGATACGACGTTTGTTGTCCGTGGCATCTTGCTCACACAGGCGAGGCAAGTAATGGCCACCGAGAAACCGACGACATGTGGTCTCGAAACGTCGAGGTTGAGGCTAGACGGCACCATCACCAGCCACCCGGAGTGCCTTTTTATTCTTTCATTCTTCTTTTTTATTGTATTTATTCTTCTCTCCTTTTGCGCCTCTCCTAAATTGCATCTGATTTCCGGACGGGCATGCAGAGGACAAACAAAGTACCCCCCCCCCCCAGCTGCTTTCTTCGGCGTAGCCGGGCTGCTGCAGAGTCGGGGCCACAAGCGCACCGGAATCCCATTACGGTAAGGCTCTGTGCTGCAGCACGACGGAGACAACGAGGAAGGACGGGACAATGCAAGAGACGGAATCCCACGGCGTCGCAGTTCGGACGCACAGGCCCGGGGGGGAGGGCACTAGAACCTAAAGAGAGAAGAATCCGAGAGCGAGAGAGGGACAGACAGAGAGAGCGCGTTTCAGGCGAGCAGCCCGGCTGGCGTGCATGGCATTGTGATGTTCGAGAAGACGGGCGAAGGAAGGAAAGGAAGCATCGGGGAATACGCCGCACCTCCAACCGGTTTCTTAGTCTGCACACGCGTCTCGTGGGCGGCCAGACGGAGGACGACGATAGGCCAAGACAGAGAGACAGAGAGGCAGAGAGGCAGAGAGGCAGAGAGGCAGAGAGGCAGAGAGGCAGAGAGATAGAGACGCCTGGTGGCGAACCCTGCAACCCTGCCACTGCCAAGGAGACATGCGTCCTTGGCAGGTCGTGTTTTTCTGGAGGGGTGAGCGTGCACTCTGTAAGACCTGACAAACGGTCTCTTCCCCCCGGCGAGATGTTGTCATGATGCCGCCCCCTTCCAGCCTGTCCCCTGTCTGGTCCAACTGGCGTTCTCAACCCCGCCGAGTGTGTGCCTGGCCGGCCGCCGCTGTCATGAGAAACCCGGACCGTCGGAAAGCACCCCGCGACAGCTCGAAACAACAGGGGAGGGGGGACGAAGGATGCGCCGACTAGGCACGCCGGGGCGATCTTAGGCTCTTGGCTCTATTTTCTTCTTTTTCTCTCTTCCTCGTCCGTGTCTTGTGAATGCGGTCCGCGAGTCCCTTGTCCACGCCCGTCGCCGCTGTCTAAGCCTCCTCCTGCCGCTTGTGAGACACGTTTGAAGAGGCCTTCTGGGGATGGCAGAGGGTCGAGACCGGGAGCAAAAACACAAGCTGCGACTTCAGCCTCGTTTTGCACTGCCCCTGCAACCTTGACGTGACGGCCGTCTCTCGACACCTACTCCGTACGGAGTACATCGTAGATTATCGGCAACCTTCTAGAATTTTAGAACAACCCATGTGAGATTCGAAGGGGGCTGCCAGAGAGCCTAATAAACACGACACGTCTGCCGTAGCGCCATCGGTCCCCCCCTCCTCCGACACATTGCAGATTGCCTCTCATTTGCTCATCTCGTTTAAGCGGCTCGCACGCCAGTCGTGTTTGGCAGAAGACATGTCGCCCTGGAGGAGTCGAGGAAGAACACATGCAATATGCAATAGCGAGAGGCACATCTGAAACACAAAAGGCCGGCCGCTCTCCTTTTTGTGCCGTCTGCAACCATCCATCATCGCGTGTGT
The DNA here is from genome assembly GCA_019925425.1 of Ophiostoma pallidulum. Classification (NCBI taxonomy): domain Eukaryota; kingdom Fungi; phylum Ascomycota; class Sordariomycetes; order Ophiostomatales; family Ophiostomataceae; genus Ophiostoma; species Ophiostoma pallidulum. The sequence goes on from JADHKO010000171.1 coordinate 25,133, forward strand.
TGTGAACACTGAGTTTCCTCTTGCCTTGTATTTAATTACTATGCAATACCCCTGGGCGCGTGTCACCAGCAGTTTTGACGAGCCGCCGCAGTTTTTAGTTTTTTTTACTTCTGCGTTCCCCCCCAGTCCGTGTTGCAGAACTACTGCTGCCATTGCTCGAAGAACTGCCAAATCGTGTCTCTGCGCACATGCAGAAACCTCAAAGGGCCGCGGCCCGCTGCACGAGGGAGAGAGGGTGTGGTAATCTGGCTTCGTGCATGCAAGCGAACTTTGTTTCCAGGCCAAGGACACCCCTTTTCTTTTCTTTTGTCTATTTCCCAACAATCATCGAGAGGGCCCAAAAATAGGGCGTCTCATTTCTCTTTCCGTAGATAGAGATCGCGACATCTCGCCATCTCGCCATCTCGCCATCTCGACCGTCACTCATTTCAACTTGCATGGTCCCTTTTCTCTCGTCGTGTGCCACGGAGCCAATCAATGCCAGCGCCCGTCTACATGTTTCAGGTTCAGACCAGCCGCACCCGGCGGCATTGTTAAAAAAAAGGACCTGTCTTTCTTAAAATGACGAATAAGGGGAAACGGGGTATAATATGTCTCTCTCCATAGGGCGGGCAGGGGGTGGCCTTCTTCGCTTGTTCCTGTCCGCATCATGCAACCAAAGTGTTGTGCCTCTCTAGCTCTTTCGCTCTCTTTCTCGCTCGCTCGCTCTCTCTCTCCTGCTGTTGGTGTTGGCGGATCCCCATTCGCTCGCTGGTCCAAATTGCAGACCCCCGTCCTTCGTTTCGAGGTCCCCTCGATGGTCATGCCGAAAGGACAGTCCGCCTGACAAGTTATGCCAAGGCCAGACCTCAGCAGAGCCGGACAGATGACCAGCCGGCCGCTGCTGCTTCGCACCGCGTCTCGCCAATGCGCCCGTGGCAGCGGACCCGTCGTGGTACTCTAGAGTACTCGAATATTCCGAGCAACCCCTTCTCCCCACCCCTCCCCCCAGCCCCGTTGCCATGCTGTTTGGCTTCCTTCCTTTCTGTACAGAGGATCTCGTCGTCGCTCTAGGCGGGCGGGGTGTCGTGGACCACAATCAAGAGGTATTTCGGGTCGGGCACAATTACGAGCTCCTGCTTTTTTGTTCGTAGCCGAAGCAGCTTCAGCTCGTCCTGTTTGTCGTAGTCAGCTACCTGGGGAGGGGGGGGGGAGGGTCGTCTGTTCTGTCTGCAGAAGCGCCTTCGCCCAGAGGGGAGAGGGGAGATCGTACCTCTGTGTCAATGGCGTCGACCAGGTCGCCCGACACCTTGACGTAGTTCCACACCAGCCCGGCCAGCTCAAGCGCCCCCTTTGTGTCGTCGGTCGGCACGTCGTTGCCACCGCCTGCACCGTTGCTGTTGAGAGCGTCATCGATAAACCCCCCTGCAAAGGTGCCCGTGCTGCTGTCGGCCGTGCCGCTGCTCTCTTTTGCAGCTTTCCGGCTTCCGACCGAGGTGTGGATCGACGAAATCTGGCCCTCCATCTTCAGGATTGCGCCTGATGCGCGGTCCAGCAGCATGGTGGCCTTGACGCCGGCCTTCTTTGCGAGGCGGCCCAGCGTCTCTTCAAGCACATCGCTGCTGTCGGAGCTCTTTTGTTGGGAAGGGGGGGGTTGTTAGTTGCGCAAAACGGAGGCTGGGCTCGCCAAGAAAGAACAAACGGACTCACCGAAAGGTCTGCAGCCATCGTTGCGCGCGCGGTTGTTCTGTGATCGTGGCGGTCCAGGCCAAACAGTTGTCCGATGCCCGACTTGGGCGACTCCGCATTTTAGTGTAGAGGGGGCAGGAACCGCCGCCGACTGCCCCTTGAACACAGCCCACTTTTGCTGTTCTGCCGCCCGTGACCGCCAAAAAGTTGAAATGTTCGGCCCTTGACGCAAAAGCTGGGAACTGGGAGAGGGTTCTGTTCTGCGTGTCGTCAGCATCGTCCCACAGACAGCGGGAAATGAAGGCGCCAACATGGGGGCCAGTACGAAAAAGCAGAAGGAGAAGCAGAAGCAGAAGGACTTCCAGGTAAAGCAGTGCACTCCCGCATGGCCGTGGTCGGCGTTCGCTGTCTTTTCCTAACACTCCAATTCCCTTCTTCCAGAAACCGAAGTTGAAGGTCGGCAAGACAAGGGCCAAGCCTACCAATTTCACCGACACGAGCTTCCGGACAAAGTGTATGACCAGGGCCACTTCCCCATTGTCGACTCGGGACGACCATTGTTTTTGCATTGCTTTGCTAACCCATCCCCTTCCTCCCCCCGTCCAGCCATCGTCGTCAACCAGCAGTCTCTGACCGAGGAGGCGCCCGATCCGGCCGTCCAGTTCCGCCACAACCTGTCACTCGCGGCCACCTCGCGCTCCGACAGCCAGCGCCGCGATGCATTGTCATACCTGACCAGCCAGCTCTCCGGCGGCAGCAACAGCAGCAACAACAACAACAACCCCGTCGGGACGGCCGGCGTGCTCACCAAGCTCCTGCCCCTCATCTCCGACCCCGCCGGCCCCGTGCGTGCCCAGCTGCTCAGGCTGTTCCGCGTGCTCCCGCCGGCCGAGGTCCGCCCCGCTGCAGGGCGGATCCTACTGTACGTCCGCGCGGGCATCACCAACCTGTCGTCGGCCGTGCGCGACGACGCCCTCGACGTCCTCGACTGGCTGCTCGACACCGCCGGCGACGAGCTGGTGGTCTGCCCCGGCGGCTGGCTCAAGACGCTCAACGGCCTGGGCGCCATGATGGGCTGGGTCGCCGCCGCCCAGACCAACACCGTGTCCAGCACGGGCGCCTCGAGCGTGTCGTTCTCCTCGTCCGGCTGGACCTCGGCCCCCAAGACGTCGTTTGCCGGCTCGTCGACCGCCATCCTCGTCAAGGGGGGCGGCTCGGCGAGCCTGCGCGGCACCTCCTTCACACGCCAGCTGGTCGCCTTGGCCAAGTTCCTCGAGATCGGCCTGCGGCGCGAGACGCCCGCCCCCTACAACCCGCAGGCGTACTGGGACAACCTGTACCGGCGGCCGTCCGCGGCCCTCTTGGGCAGCTCCATGACCAGCAGCACCACGGCCAACCCCTTTGGGCACCTCAACCTGTTTGGCGCGCCGCGCGACGAGGACAGCGAGATCTATGCCGACCGCGAGGACCGCCAGCGCGTGTTTGCAAAGCGGTGGCAGGCGGCTGTTGCACGGGGGATCGAGGAGGCGCGGCGTGAGGGCGGCGCTGTGGGACGGGCGGCCGCCACGCTCGACGAGGTGCTGCGCACCGGAATGGGCGACTACATCAACCAGACGGCCGTGGCTAGCTGAGGGCGATGGTCTGAGCAGTCGATTTTTCTGGGATGCTTTGAGGGACATCACATCGTGCAGACGTACGACAGTCCGGCCTCTTTTGAAAATCCTGGTAGATAAGAGACGGCGAGGGGGGAGACGGCGTTTGGGGGGGGGGGGGGGGTCGGTTTATTTTACTTTTTTTTCTTTATTCTTTTCTTTCTTTCCCCTCCCCGTTTTAGATACCATCACGGGGACAGCAAATCCGTCGGTTCGTTTGCCGAGTTCAAACCAGACATCGTCGCTTCACTGAATTTCGTTTTGTACTCCGTATTTCCTGTATCGTGCAAAAGGCCAAACGGCCTGTGATCTAGCTACGACCCAATCTTATCACATCGCGAGGTACACCTTCCTTCTCTCTGGGGGCGGCGAACACCAGACACGGCCATAATACACCAGCAGATACCATAATAGAGGCCTGCCCACAGTGCACAGAACTCGGGCTGAATCCCCTGCGACCTGCGTGGCAGGGGGGCCTTCCCCCCCCCCGTCTCAGACCGTCCAGTCGTTCCTTCCTTCCTTCCTCCTCGCCGCTGTTTCTCCTCCTTTACCCTTCCTTCCTATTCTGGACGTTTTTGGCCTTTCCTCTCCTTCCGTACCAAGAGGACGCAGAGTTTTCTGTCCCGGTGGGCTCGCGTGTTTCTGCTTGTTTACCGCCTCTTCGTTTTCCCTCTCCTCTCTCTTTCTCCCTCTCTCCCTCCTCTGCTTCCTTTCCCTTCCACCGCCGTCTTCCCCCCTCTCTGATTTCGACTTCACCACAGGCAGGTGAGAAGAAATCAGGTCGTTCTCTTTAAGACCTGCAAACGCAGATCCAGAAAGACGTTTTTGCTGTCCGGGAGGTATGTTTCAGCTGGCTGTCGTCGTTTTCCGCGTTTGCTGCGTTTGCTGCTTTTTGTTTCTCTTCTCTTCTTTTCCGATGTCCATCTGGGGCTTTTGTGTCCCTTGCTTCACTACAAAGGAACTCATTATGCCCCTCGGTGTCCCTTGTCTCATGTCGCCGCCCTCGTTTCCCTGTTCCACACCCCCCAGATTTCCTTTCCGTCATTGCTTGGCATGACACTCTCCGTCTATACTTCACGGCGTTTCCTGCTATGAGGAAAAGTTTCCATAGCTTGGACCCATCGCACCGATACATACACTTCCCCCTGTGAACATGCTCTGCCGTTCAAGCACCACTGTCCGCTCTTTCTGTTGCTGTTGTGTTTGTCTTCCTTGCGTAATCTCTGTCCGGTTTATAGTCGAATAGCTGACCGGGTCCCCGTCCAACATCTTTTGTTGTCATCAGTATTTCCTCTTGTATAATAGGTAAGCTCATCGGAATCGTGCCTGACTCATGTGTCTCAGCTTTATCTAATCCGGTGCGCTTTTATAGGAACTGTCAGGTTTTACCAGACGAGACATCATGCCTTCCTGGGGTGATGGCAACGAGCGCCCCTGGGACCAGGGGCAGGCTGCGGCTCCAGTGGAAAGCGGATTCAACAATGAAGCCGCAGCTCCGACGATGCCCGGCTTCGCTGGGGCTTCCGGTGAAGCCGGCGGCGGTGAGCCGGCCGAGGACCATGGCTTCGATGTCGGCGTCAAGTCTGAGCTCTACCCCGAGTTCAATCCCGAGCGTGAGAAGATCAAAGAGGCCGGCTGGGTTGAGGGCGTGCCTTACAATTACGAGACGCTCAACCCGGAGGCCCCTCAGGCCAGTGCGCGGGACTGGGCTGGCAACGCCCGAGTCTACGAGTGGGATGGCGAAGAGGGCGAAGTTGGCCCCGAGTCTACGGAGCTCGAGCTCGAGCTCTTCGGTGACCCGGACAAGCGTTCCGGTTCTGGCATTGACTTCTCCACGTATGCTTCCCTTTCACCCCTGATTGTTCTCGTTACGTTTTCCAGTCATCTGCTCCGTTGTAGCCTTTTCACTCCATGCTAACTCATTGTTTTGCCCCTCAGGCTCACCGAGATCAAGGTGCGCCAAGAGGGCGAGGAGCGCATTTCCCCTGTCTATGATTTTGAAAAGGCCGGGCTGCATCCAGTCATGAAGCGCAATGTCGAGCTTGCTGGGTACAAGACCCCGACCCCTATCCAGATGTACTGCCTTCCTGCCATCATCCAAGGCCACGACGTGATGGGCATCGCTCAAACTGGTATGTTGGCTGACCGATGAACAATGAAAGCATCAATCAAACTATACGTCTGTCATCCTCAGTACAAAGATATGTTACTCACGCCATGCACCAGGATCTGGAAAAACTGCGGCGTATCTCATTCCCATCCTAAACAACCTCATGGGAAAAGCCAAGAAGCTTGCCGCTAAGCGTCCAAACCCGGCGACCTACCGACCGGGTATTGATCCAATCGTTCGTGCCGAGCCGCTGGTCGTCATTGTTGCCCCCAGCCGCGAGCTGGGCATCCAGATTTTCAACGAAGCTCGCAAATTCTGCTACCGCACCATGCTCCGGCCCTGCGTTATATATGGAGGCGGCCCTATTCGTGGGCAACTTGAGCAGCTCAGCCGGGGTTGCGATGTCCTCATTGCCACCCCCGGTCGCCTCTGTGACTTTATGAACCGCCCTCACTACTTGTCTCTCCGCCGGGTCAAGTACGTTGTCATTGATGAGGCTGATGAGATGCTCACGGAGGACTGGGGAGACGAGCTCAATCGCATTCTTTCTGGCGGCGGTAAGTGGTCGTGCCTCCCTTGCTCCCTTTCTGTTGATTTGTTCCTGGTTTTATCAGCAGTATAAAAACGTGGAAACAGCTGGCACAACTTTGGTAATCTAACATGTTATTCTCTTTCTCTTTTCAGATCAGGAGGACGGGAATATCAAGTACATGTTGTTCTCGGCCACGTTCCCGAAGCGTCTGCGGGATCTCGCCAAGGAGTACCTTGCCAACGACCATGTCCACCTCCGGGTTGGCCGTGCCGGCAGCTCCCACGGCAACATCCAGCAGGTCATTTCGTACACGGACCCCAACAACAAGCGAAAGGCCGTGGTAGAACTCCTCAACTCCATTCCTCCTGGGCGCACAATCATCTTCGTCAATCGCAAGCAGACTGCTGACGAGCTGGATGATTTCCTGTACAACCTTGGTCTGCCGTGCACCTCGATCCATTCCAGCCGCACCCAGATGGAGCGTGAGGATGCCATGCGTGCCTTCCGAGGCGGCGAGTGCCCCATTCTCATCTCCACGGGTGTTGCCGCGCGAGGCATCGATGTGCACAACGTCAATCATGTGGTCAACTACGATCTTCCTAGCCTTGATCACGGTGGCATTGAAGAATACGTCCACCGCATTGGTACTGCGCCGCCTTGTTCACCCCCCCTCCCTTGCTTTCGTTGTTGCTGACACTCTCCTTTTTACTGGCAGGTCGTACCGGCCGCATTGGCCATCGTGGCCTGGCCACGTCCTTCTACACGGACCGAGACGAGCCGATTGCAAGCGTTCTCACCCGCATTCTTCTTGAGACAAAGCAGCCCATCCCGGACTTCTTGGAGACTTATGTCCCCGAGGGCGAGGCTAAGGAGAACCTCAAGTTCGAGGCCGACTCGGACTTTGAGGAGTTTCAGGGCGGCGACGGCGGCGACGACGACGCCTGGGGTGCAGGTGGTGGTGACGCCGGTGAAGCCGGGGGCGCCTGGGGTAGCAACGATGCTGCCCCCACGAATGATACCTGGGGTGGCAAGGACAACTCGGGCAATGGTGCCACTGTCGCCAACGATGATTCGTGGGGCAGCAACCAGGGCAACGACGGTGCCAAGGACGCGTGGTGATGCGGTGCTGCCACCGGTGGAAGATGGTAGACGAGTCTACCAAGAGAGGGCTGCCGAACCAAGAACAGCTACGAAAAAGAGCCGACCAGCTTTCATGGAACAGCAGGCCGGACGGGACGCGAGCGAAGGAAAATGAAAAAGTAAACAAAAAAAAAACAGAGACGAAGGCGGAGGATGCAAAGCAAACGCAAAGCAAACGCAAAGCAAACAGTGCAGGAGGGCCAAGTACAAACAGACATGCTACACATTTGTACCAGCTATTGTAATCCCCAGTTAGCAGTCACAGGTAGTTCGAGATGCGCTCTCTCCATAGAAAATACGACGTAAAAGTGGTTCTCGTTGTGCGCCCGGTGCACGCAGAGCATGACCATGCACGTGCCCGAATCTCTGACAACCGGCTCCTCGGAAGGCCCCGGGAAACGGAGCTTCTGGGTGACAGGCGCTGGGTGAATTTCGGTTGGATCTACGGGGTTGTCGGGACAGTTGCGGATTTTTGTTGGGGACTGAGTGGGCGGTGGTAGCTGTCGACCGGCGCCTGACCAGTCAGGTGATCCTAAACGGAGATCCAACCAGGTTCCCAAGGGACGAGCCGCCTCGCCCACGGAAAGAGCAGAGAAGCAAAGAGCACGACCGCAAGCTCCTTCCCTCTTCCTCCTCCTTTGTGTCTGCTCCTGCGTCGAGCTTACGGCTGTCGAGACAGTCAAAAACCCTCAAAACTGAAACCTGTGCGGATGTGTTGTGATATCTTCAACAAATGAGAGGAAAGGAAACGGCTAGAAAACCAGCTGGGCCCCCCATCGGGACAACTTTGTTAGACCAAACCGACCGATCCCTTCCGCCCTTCCCTCTTCGCGGTGGCCCATTTAGTTCCGAAACGTGGAAAGGCGGTATTTAAATAAAATATATAATAAAAAAGAGGAATTTGACGCAGGACAGGGAAAGAGAAAAAAAAAGAAAAGGGAAAGCAGACGGCTTTTGAGAACGGACACAAGCTTCCCCTCCTTTTCTGTCATCTGCTTGCTCCTTTGCTCCCTCTTCCCTCCCCCCCTCCGCGTTCCTCGTTTCCGTCTAGGACGACCGACCCCTCATCCCCAAGAAGTAAAAAAAAGAAAGTACAGCGCGAAACCACCAGAAACAGGTCACAGTCATGCTCCGATCCGTGCGAATTGCGGCGCCAGGAGTCGCGCGATCATTACTCCGCCCTGTGCCTCGGACCACGAGCACATGCTCAGCTGCAGCCCAGCGCAACGTCGCCGCCCTTGCTCGTAGCTCGCCATTCTTCCTTTCCAGCAACAGCAACAGCAACAGCAACAGCAACAGCTGCAGATCCTTCCACGCGAGCACCGCCAGAATGTCGTCGAGCAGCAGCAACACGCGCACGGAGAGCGACGCCTTTGGCGAGATCCAGGTGCCGGCGGACAAGTACTGGGGCGCGCAGACGGAGCGGTCGCTCGAGAACTTCCGCATCAACCAGCCGCAGGACCGCATGCCGCCGCCGATTGTGCGGGCGTTTGGCATTCTCAAGGGCGCGGCCGCCACGGTCAACATGAAGTACGGCCTGGACCCGGCGATTGGCAAGGCCATCCAGGAGGCGGCCAAGGAGGTGGCGGACCTCAAGCTGCTGGACCACTTCCCGCTCGTCGTGTGGCAGACGGGCTCGGGCACGCAGTCCAACATGAACGCCAACGAGGTGATCTCGAACCGCGCCATTGAGATCCTGGGCGGCGTCAAGGGCAGCAAGAAGCCGGTGCACCCCAACGACCACGTCAACCGCAGCGCGTCGTCCAACGACACGTTCCCCACGGTGATGCACATTGCGGCGGTGCTCGAGATCGAGGGCGAGCTGCTGCCGGCGATCCGCAGCCTGCGCGCCGCGCTGCAGGCCAAGGTGGACGCGTTCGAGGCCAAGGGCATCATCAAGATCGGCCGCACGCATCTGCAGGACGCGACGCCGCTGACGCTGGCGCAGGAGTTCTCGGGCTACGTGGCGCAGCTCGACTACGGCGCGCAGCGCATCGAGTCGGCGCTGCCGGCGCTGCGCCAGCTGGCGCAGGGCGGCACGGCCGTGGGCACGGGCATCAACACGTTTGTGGGCTTTGGCGAGGCCATCGCGGCCGAGGTCAGCGCCATGACGGGCACGCACTTTGAGACGGCGCCCAACAAGTTCGAGGCGCTGGCGGCGCACGACGCGCTCGTGCAGGCGTCGGGCACGCTCAACACGGTGGCGGCGTCGCTGTCCAAGATCGCGCAGGACATCCGCTACCTCGGCAGCGGCCCGCGCTGCGGCCTGGGCGAGCTGAACCTGCCGGAGAACGAGCCCGGCAGCAGCATCATGCCGGGCAAGGTCAACCCGACGCAGTGCGAGGCGCTGACCATGGTGTGCGCGCAGGTCATGGGCAACCACGTGGCGACGACCATTGGCGGCATGAACGGCCAGTTTGAGCTCAACGTGTACAAGCCGCTGATCATCCGCAACGTGCTGCACAGCGTGCGCATCCTGTCGGACGGCATGCGGTCGTTTGAGAAGAACCTGGTCGTCGGGCTGCAGGCCAACGAGGAGAAGATTGCCAACATCATGAAGGAATCGTGAGTTTCTCTCCCCCCCTTTCTTTCCTCTTTTTCTATTTTCCCGTCTCAGCAGCTACTAACCACCTCTCCTCCTCCTCCAGCCTCATGCTTGTCACCTGCCTCAACCCCAAGATCGGCTACGACATGGCCAGCAAGGTGGCCAAGAACGCGCACAAGAAGGGCCTGACGCTGAAGCAGAGCGCCCTCGAGCTCAAGGCCGTCACCGAGGAGGAGTTTGACGCGCTTGTGCGCCCCGAGCTGATGGTCGGCCCGTCCCCGTACAAGGGCTAGAACAGTCCAGCGTGTGCCGAGATGCGTGTGCGTTGGGAGGGAATTGTTTGTGTTCTTCGAGAGGGCATTTTCGGAGTAGACGACTCGACGTCGAAAGAGTTAGACAAAAGACAAAGCGAAAAAGCGTAGACCGCCGTCCCGTCACCCCCCCCCCCTCCCCTCCCCCTCTCTTCTTCTCCCAACGCCAATGTAACGATTGTATGTAGCTTTTCTTCTTCTTCAAAAACCAAGCATCGTAAAATGCACGACGTGAAACGTGACAAGAGGCCAGCGATGATTCGACTGCCAACACCCCCCATATGCATGCGCCGAGCCTCGGAAAGTGTCGGCTCGGCTCTGTCATTTTCTCTCTTTTCTTTTTTTTTTTTTGTTCCTGGCCCGGTTTCTCCTGCTCGTACTACATTGTCCCCGTTTGAGCTCAGCCCAGGTTCTCGGGGAGAAGGACTGTCACCCCAGCCTCGGCACTGGGGAGGGCAAAGGTTGGCCAGGCTCGGTAGAGCGGAGCAGCGCTATCGTTCGGGGGGGGGTGGTAGTAGGTTTCGTAGGTTCCAGGCGTTGCCAGCATGTTGGAGAAAGGGCGGGTCCGCGTCGCCTTGGTCTCCTTGTTCTCCTTCTCCGTTGGTCTCCATTCGCCTCCTTCGCCGCCTTCATTTTCCTCTCGCACTCTGGGCCATTGAGGTTCATGAGAGCCGAGGGCTGGGGGTTTTTTTGTAGGTTTCGACGCTTTCAGCAAATCCCCATGCTATTGCTGTCTCGGTCTGCAAAAGCGCCTCGCTCGGGCCTCTCCGGTAAAGGAAGCAAAAAAAGAAGAAAAAAAGATAGCTTTCGTGCTGAAGAGAGCTTCGCGCCGGCTGTCGGCCGTGATCCTGGCTTTGCCACAGACGTCCCGCGCTAAGCCCTATCCGGCAATAGTACCCAAATAGGAAAGATGTGGGGTTCTGGTTATGGGACGCAGCTTTGTCGCTCTGCCACTGCACAACCGAAAGACGAAGCTCCTTTGTGCTTCTTTTGACGTCCGCCAGAACGGAGACTGTGCCCTTTTTCTTCTTATTATTTTTTGCGCCCTCGTGTTTACGACGGATTTCCATTTTTGCCGTTTTCTTCAAGTGTGCCCGTTTGGGTAAAACTCTCTGGGAGAACTAACAGTGTCTCCTCCTATCTGCGGCGAGATAGTGTCCATCTCGAGACGGTTTTCCTTCCTCTTCCGGGATGTCTCATTCTTCTGGGATGTCTTGTTTTCGATTGAGTAACGAGAACGCGAATGGATGTCACGAGAGGCGAAGAAAAGAAGAAGAAGAAGAAGAAGAAGAAAATCAAAAGCTGGAGTCATTTCTTCTGATTCCCGTAACAGGAAAGACGTCCATTTTGCGTCCGCCCGTGCCTGCCAATTCTGCCTCCCTCCACCAGGCACATGCTTTTGTCGCCTCCGTATCTCTCTGCTCTCCAAGACCCCAACGATCATGTGTATTAGCCGACGCTGTGTGGCCAATCAGGCGCCTCTTTCCCCACACTTTCACAAGCTCTCTCTTGTCCTTTTTGCCCTGCGCGCCATTCCTTCCCATTCCTTGTCGTCTGCTGTATCTTATCTGACTCGCACCTTCCCGCAAAGCTCCTGTGGCAACGGCCGTTCGCAGTTGCCCCCAGTTGCCCCCCTCCCCTCCCCCCCCCCCCGAGATTCAGTCTGTCAGGTTCTTGGGTCGCTCCTCCCTCTCACCCGAAGCCGCCCAGCCATCAGACAAAAGTCTCACTTCTCGTGCCAGGCGGCTTCCGCACGCCGCCTGCAAGCCCCAAACTAAAGAACTAAGCACACCCACCCGTCCAATCCCCACCGTCAATGCCTCGTTCGGCCCTCCACACCGGGGTGGAGGGGAGGGAGATCGGTGGAGCAGCCTGGGCGATACTCCGTACTGTGCAACTAACACAGCTGCCGAGCTAAGCAGAAAACGTGATTCTCGCCTTCGGGATGGCCAGGCCAACAGCTCGGTCCGGAGGGGGGGGAGGGGAGGACCGATTGTATTTGAATGCTGGCATCCCTCGTCTTTGTTCGCTGGCGGCGGTTGTTTTCCTTCTGATTCTGCTTTTCTACCCATTCCGTGTTCCTCCTCCATCCTCCATCTTCCGTCTGCTCGATCGGATATCTGCATTCCTCGACCGCACGGCTTCTGTCCTTTCTCTGCCTCCTCTCTTCTCTTCTTCTCTTCTTCTTTTCTTTCTTCTTCTCGTCTTCCCTTCTTCTCTTCTTCTCTTCTTCCCCCCCCCTCCCCCCCCGTCACAATGCCGTCCACCGAAAACATCCTCCAGGGCGTCAACGTCCTCGGCAACATCAAGGAGGAGCACCGCAAGATCCTCACGCCCGAGGCGCTCGCCTTCCTGGCGCTGCTGCACCGCTCCTTCGACGCCACCCGCAAGAGCCTGCTGGAGCGCCGGAAACTGCGCCAGGCCGAGATCGACCGCGGCGTCCTGCCCGACTTCCTGCCCGAGACCAAGCACATCCGCGAGAATGCCGCGTGGAAGGGCGCACCGCCCGCCCCCGGCCTGGTTGACCGCCGCGTGGAGATCACGGGCCCGACCGACCGCAAGATGGTCGTCAACGCCCTGAACGCCAATGTCTACACGTATATGGCTGACTTTGAGGGTGAGTCACTGGCAGGAGGCTGTCTCCTTGTTTCTTGCTTCTCATCTTCTGACAACCTGCTGACAACCCCCCCCCTCCAGACTCATCGGCTCCCACCTGGGATAACATGATCAACGGCCAGGTCAACCTGTACGATGCCGTGCGCCGCCAGATCGACTTCAAGCAGGGCGCCAAGGAGTACAAGCTGCGCACCGACCGCACGCTGCCGACGCTCATTGTCCGGCCCCGTGGCTGGCACCTGACGGAGAAGCACTTCACCGTCGACGGCGAGCCCATCTCCGGCTCGCTGTTTGACTTCGGCCTGTACTTCTACCACAACGCCCGCGCGTCCACCGCCAACGGCTTCGGCCCCTACTTCTACCTGCCCAAGATGGAGTCGCACCTCGAGGCGCGCCTGTGGAACGACGTCTTCAACTTGGCCCAGGACTTTGTCGGCATCTCGCGCGGCACCATCCGCGGCACCGTGCTGATCGAGACCATCCTCGCCGCCTTTGAGATGGAGGAGATCATCTACGAGCTGCGCGACCACAGCTCCGGCCTCAACTGCGGCCGCTGGGACTACATCTTCTCGACCATCAAGAAGTTCCGCCAGAACCCCAACTTTGTGCTGCCCGACCGCGGCTCCGTGATCATGACCGTCCCCTTTATGGACTCGTACGTCAAGCTGCTGATCCAGACCTGCCATCGCCGCGGCGTGCACGCCATGGGCGGCATGTCTGCGCAGATCCCCATCAAGGACGACCCGGTGGCCAACGAGAAGGCCATGGAGGGCGTGCGCGCCGACAAGCTACGCGAGGTGCGCGCCGGCCACGACGGCACGTGGGTGGCGCACCCGGCGCTGGCGTCGGTGGCGACCGAGATCTTTGACAAGCACATGCCGACGCCCAACCAGCTGTTTGTGCGCCGCGAGGACGTCACGGTGGGCGCCAACGACCTGCTCAACATGAACGTGCCGGGCCAGATCACCGAGGCCGGCATCCGCAAGAACCTGAGCATCGGCCTGGGCTACATGGAGGCGTGGATCCGCGGCGTCGGCTGCGTGCCCATCAACTACCTGATGGAGGACGCCGCGACGGCCGAGGTGTCGCGCAGCCAGGTGTGGCAGTGGGTGCGGCACGGCGTCACGACGGCCGAGGGCAAGCGCGTCGACAAGGCCTATGCGCTCAAGCTGCTCAAGGAGCAGGCGGCGCAGCTGACGGCCACCGCGCCCGCCGGCAACAAGTACCAGCTGGCGACGCAGTACTTTGCGACGCAGGTGACCGGCGAGGAGTATGCGGACTTTTTGACGTCGCTGCTGTACGACGAGATCACGACCGTCGGCAGCGCACGGCCGGCCTCGAAGCTGTAAATGAAGGTGTTGAAAAAAAAGGGGACGAGAGGCAGGATGTGTATGTTTTTTCCTTCCACAATCGTTGTTTTGTCTTTTTTTGCATGAGGGAGTCCACTACGTCTTTTTTGTTTTATTTGAAGGGACAACGCTTCGTACATACGGGATCTGTTTTTTTTTTCTTTTTTTGGTTTCGATGTCGACCTACTTTTATTACAGCTTAGTTTTTCTTCCGGGAGAGAAAGAATGCAAAACAAATACCAAAGAGCATAGAACAAACGACCGAGGAGGAAGACGCGCACCTCCGAACCATCTGATCTCCATCTCTGAGGGTCTTGTTCCCGTTTCCTTGTTGTGCTTCTTTCCTCGTCTGTTTCACAAAGTCACAGCTGAAAAGAATCACTTGCAGGCTCTCTCGTATTCCCAGACTCGTATCCCCATTCCCTGAAATTGTTTTCTCCTTTTCCTTTTTCTTTTCTCCCCATGCTTGAACTACAAGTACGACAAGAAGACACCGCCCCGGTGTGTTCGGCGACCAAAGCCTGCCTTGTCCCCCCTCCCCCCTCCCCCCTCCCCCTTGTTTCTTCCGTTTTTGATTCATTTTTCTCGTCAAGTCACAGGGGCTATTGTTCCGGCGCCTATTGTTCCCTCTCTGTCTCTCTGTCGGATGTTCGATGGCGGCATCGTGCGTCGGCAAGGCTCACAGCTGTCGCCATCGTGTCTCTGCTTTTCTTCACGACCTCTGCGTTGCTCGAGCTTCAAGTCGCCTAGCATGCACTACAAGGTCGATTTTTTCCACTTCTTCTCCTTTGTTTATTTGTCCCTACTACTACGGCAGGGCTAGACGTGGACGCTCACTCTCTGTACCGCCTGCGTTGGGGAAAAGACTGGCAGCAGATATCTACTGGTCACGAATCGCGCTCTGGGCAAACTCCATCGGATGCCATCGCCACGCACCGTCCACGACCTGTCTATCATTTCCCACAAAGAGGGATGCATCCGTCCCCTCATTTGAAGAAAGACAAGAAACAATAGGGGCCGGGCACCCTAGAGAGAGACTGCTCCGCCTGCTGTGCCTGTACAACCATTGCAAGGGTCGAGGAGGCCGAGGGGACGAGGATTTCTTTTTCTTCCTATTTCCCTGGACGTGGTCAATCGAGTGCTTCAACAATAGAAATTCAAAAAACCATGAGCGAGTGCAAACCAAAGATGGTTCCAGTTAGCTCCATCTCCCACCCCCCCCCCCTTTTCCCTTTTTACTTTGTGTGCCAATATTCTTAATTTGTTATCGTGTAAGACTACTCGGATGTTTGATCTCCCCCTTTCCCTTTTTTACTTTATTTGACTTTCTCGGTAATTGCCGCACGACCTATTGGACAATAAAGCCAAAATAGAATTAAAAGCAGACAAATTCTAAATGAACAACGAACGAGTGACCACACGATCGATAGCTACATCTAATAATTCGGGCAGAAAACAGGTCGCACCCCCCCCTTTTCCCAGACCAACCGGCGGCCATTTTCCTTGCTGTATTCCTGGACTACTAGAACACTGTGTAACACCATCTAGATCATCTCAAAGCTTGCAGAGATAGGGTGTAGCAAAAAGGCCAGGCCCTGGTCGAGGCTTCCTCTCTTCTGCTTCTTTCTTCTTCTTTATTTTGAGACGGGAGAAAGACTCACACAGGGTGGTACGACTGAAAGAATAGAGTTGGGGGACAAACCATCTAGGAGAGGGAAACAAGGGGAGAAAAGAAAGGAAAAGGAAGGAAGAAAAAACAGAAAAAAACAAGGCCTCTGTGCTACGACGTACAGAGAGGCCCAAACGAGAACGGCGGAGCTGGACGGGTGAACATGGAGGATGAGGGGGCTGGTTGCCCCGGGCAGGGCCGCTCTCCGCCGTCGTTTGTGCCTCTGTTCCGGTGTCCTTGCCTGCTCTTCCACGGCTCTGGTGTCCCCAACTTGCGGCAAATGGACGGGAACCGCAGTGCCATGGTCGCACATTGAGTGCGCGCTGGACTGTACGGAGTACGTAAAATGAAGAAAGCAACTCTGTCTTGGCCTCCCATTTAGAGTCAGGAAACTAACAAGCGGGACGATTTAATCCAAAGGTTATGGGTTCGAACCCCATATCGGGTATATCATTCTCCCCCATTTTTGTTTTGTTTTGTATTCCTTTTTCTTATTTTTTATTGACACTGTCTCTGTCTTTTCTTTTTTTTTTACTTTATTTCTCACTATTTTCTATCTTTTATTTCTCTCTCGTCCCCACAGAGGAGCCAAAATGATAGAAACTGCCAGGTTCTGCAGCGGTTCCTTTTCTTCTTTTCCTTTTTCTTTTTCTTTTTCTTTTTCTTCTTCTTCTCCTCTGTCTCACCCAACCTTCACTTTATTTCGCAGGCACCTGGCCAAGAAAGCCATGGTTTGCCCAAAAGGGCTCTGCCGAAAAGAACTCATGCACAAGGATCGAACACGCTGTCTGCCTCGCAAAGCCCTTGCTTTCTTTCCTCTTCCTTCCCCCTTTTCTTCTTCTTTTTAGCCGCCCTGTTTCTCCAGTCTCCGACCGCACCCCCCCGCCCCCCCCCCCCCTTCCCCAAATCGGGCGTCAAACGTTTACTCTGGACCACCAATCTGGGCGGTTTACGATCAAGAGAGGAAGAAAAGAAAAAGAGAAAGAAAAAAGGGGGGAGGTGGGGGGACAACAGGCGCCAGAGGCTCAAGACATGTCCCGAACGAGCAGACGAGACTAGGCCGGCTTGGCTGGCCATCGGAAGTTCAACGGCAGGCGCCCACGGGTGTCGAAGCCCACAACTGCGTACCTCGTATCTTCTTGTACAAGCATGTATCCGTACCGTCGTACTCCGTACTCGTTGGTTTTACTGGAAGAAGACGATTCCCGAAAGCCTGCAGGAGAGCTAAATTCCCTCTCCTCGGGGCGAAAGGGGGGTGGATCGAAATGCTGGCGTCAACGCGCGCGCCAGCTGCGTCGGGAAACGAAAAGAAAGTGAGTGCCCCAGGCGGCTCTGCCTGCACCAGCGAGAATCATATGCCCCCGCCCAGTGTCATTCTGGTATTATTGGGATGGCATGCTGGGGGGAGGTGGGGAGCTGAAAGCAGGTAGCGTGTCTATCAAATCTCGGAATTCGCCGCAGCTCTCTACCCCCCCCCGGGTTCCCTGTTGGTGCGAACAGACAAAAGCACGAGCATAGGACGAGAAGATATTACTCCGTACGGAGTAGTGGTATTCGAACAGGGGGGAGTGATTGTGAAAGACACGCAAGGACAGGAGCGAATTGGACATTTGCATAGCTGAGAGAGAAGGGACATGCAAGGTGTAGGGGCAGGCATCGAGAGAGAGAGCTGCTGGACCAGTCGAACTCATCGTGACCGTGCGTACGGAGGACAGGGCTGATCAAAGCCAAGAGATTCGGGTTGGATAGAAGGGCAGCACAACTGTCCGGGCAGGGGAGGTGGGAAGGGGGGCAGACGGAAAAGGCCCCCTGGAGCTGGAGCCGTGGGGCGGCTCGAGGCACGTCGACGGAAAGAGTCGCATACAGCGGTGGGTAGATCCTTAGACCAATTTTCGTCTTGTCCCCCCCCTCCCCTCCTCGAATAAAGAAGCCGAAAAGGACACCAATAAATCAAAAAGATCGTCACGTCCTGCAGGAGAGCACACACTGTCGCGGAAGCATTGAAGTGGGACTGCGGCTGGATGCTTTTGTGACGAAGGACTCCTTGGGGGGGGGGGGACACATGCTTACATGGTTGTAAGATACGATATGTTTATCTTACATCCCTCTGTGGTGAGCATATGCAGGAGGACCGCATCTCGCCAGCAACATACAGCGAGAGGGCGTAAAATCATCGTGGTCCTTCTTCGGGCGCCGTGGCTCCCTGGCCGCTCCCGACCAGGACATTGGACTTGCAAGTGTCTTTTGTGTCTTGCCTTGTATCTTACCTTGCGAGTACGGAGGAGGTGCATGGTGATGGGTTGTGTCGTGACAGGCCACAGTGAGGGTGTGCAGGCTACAATCTTTGATGTTTCTATTCGACACGAGCCAGGGGCAATGAATCGAGACCAGAAGAACAGGGGAGGGGGGGGAGAAGAGGCACTGGACCAACCACGCTGCTCAGGACTTGCTACAGGACAAGGGTGGCATATGCACTAAAAAGGGGGAAGGGGGGGGGCATGCTTTCTTTCCGCCCCCCCTTCTCTCTCTCCATGAATGCCATCTCGAAGACTTTATTTGGCATCCTTTGCCATGGCATCTCGCATCCCTCTGAGCAAAATGAACGGCAGGCACCCGACCCGAGTCCGGAGCAGGCTCGCCCCCCCTTTTCTTCTTCTCCCCTTGTTTTCCTCAGCAGCTCGATCTGCACCCCGTAGAAAGGCCTAGTCGAGATGAGATCGTCTCCGACAAATAAGCAGGCCCTTTCTTGAACTTGGCAAGCTTGCTCTTCTACCCTGTTGCGTTGCGTGATCAGCCTTGGAAGATAAACAAAATAAAAGGGGGGCTGAGGCTCTCCAGGTACAAAGTAGCCCGGCGTAGCAGTACGAATAGAACGAGGCATACGTCTATGAGTACTCCAGAGAGAGAGGGAGAAGGAGAACAGAGCGCGTGCCTTTTGACGCACGTTTCTGGCCGCGGTGCTAACGAACTGGTCGGGAGACGAAAGAAACAAAACTGACAACCTCCCCCCCCCCTCTCCTCTCCCAAAATTAACCGTGCCAAGCTTCCGCGATGTGCGAAATATATGGAGATATGGAGGTGCCAGGGGGGGGGGACCCCTTGGCCCTAAGCGATGCCACGCGAAAAGTTGGTTTGCTCGTCGTTCGGGAGTAGCGGCTCGCCTGTTGGGGGCGGCTGTGCGCAGTGCTTCTCTCTGTCCGATGTCCCGATGTGTATCTTGCTTGTATCTCTCTCACGGCAGGGGGGCTTGCTCTCGTCAGTTTTCTTCTTTTTGGGCCTGGTCCAAAAGTCGAGTTTGTTGTGCTTCGATCCACACCACCTTTTTTCTTTCCGTCTTCGCTCTTCTTCTTTCCACTCGTATCTGCCCCCTTTTCCTTTCCATCGTAGCTTCTTCCCTCCCTTTTCCCCTTTCCATATTGCTTGCACACGGGCGGAACAATGGGATGCGACGCAGGGAACGGGGCGGAAGAGGAGAAGAAAATAACCTCGCGGCCATCTGTTATTAATCGGCAGCTATCTCGTACGATTCTGCCTACGACGTATCTCTTACCGTTTCCTTTCCTTACCCCAGTCCTGGGTTTGTTGTTCTTGGGATGTCGTATTCTGGTCTTGCCCCTTTCCGACCCCCTCTCCCTCCTCCTCGTCTCACACACCCCTGCATTTCCCGTCCAGCCTCACTACAACGCTAAATGGCGAAAAAGGTTAAGCAGCCCGAAGGTGTGCAGAATGGGCCCAGAAAAACGGCCAGGGGGTTCCGAAGAAGAAGAAGAGGTAAAAAAAAAAAAGGGAAACTGTCACTGCTTCTGTCTGACTGGTCCGCTCCAGAGGGGGGGAGCACTCCTCGTACGGCGTAAGCATAATCAAAAAGAGGACTCAGGAGACAGGAACAAAGCAAGTGACAATCTTAGTCCTGCTCCCGGGCTGTCACTCGGGCGGGGGAGCTCCTGTTCTTCACATCGTCTTCCTCTGTTGAGTGGCATTGCGAGCCTGCTCCTCTGGTCTCTCTCTCTCTCTCTTTTCTCTACGTTTTGCAGCATTGGACAGAGAGAGTATTACCAAGTGGTACTCCGTACAGTACAGAGCATCGTCGTGCCGTCGGAGTATCGTAGCGTCGTGTATTGTCTGTACTTGTATGTATTACATTGCCTCTCTCCGTGCAAGTACTCCGTATTCTCGTGAGTGTCGTATGTCTCGTGTGCCCTTGTCTCGCATCTTCGTGTGCCTTGGTTCCGAAAAAAGCAATGGCCAATTTCCCGGAAAGCTGATCTCGGAACAAGAGCAATGACTGTGAGAATCTGTCAGCAGAAGGGTGGGGAGGGGTGGGGAGGGGAGTGGAGAGAGCACAGAGCCGTGCGTCGTATTGTTTGCGGCGGGAAGCCGGGGTGGGAGGGGGGGGGGAGGCAAAGCTGTCACTCTCTGCAAGCCCTCCAAGAATTGTCGGGAGCACAGAGCCCGCGTCTCTCGAGAGTTTACTGATGGCCTGCAGGGCGCCTGCAGGCCAGGGGAGGCAAGGTGGAGCGCCCTGTTGTCTCTTTTCGAGTCGATGGGGAGAGCCGTTCAGAGTTGTCGGGCTGGGCGAGGAGGCGCTCTGTGTGTCGAGAGACATGCATAAATGGAGGGTGTACGGAGTATTAAGATTGATATTGCTGAGGCCTACATCGTATTTGGAAGATGTTGCGAGTATGGTCTTCTTGCATCGATCTCCATAGCATGTACTCCGTATTCCGTATTCTACTAGTACTCGTACACAGCCAATATCTGTTGACCGGGACGGACTCTGGCATGGATGGTTGGGTGGTAGGGAAACCGGGGACGGCCAAGCAAAAGCAATAAAGTATTTTCTTGATTCTTTTAGCTCTGCAAATATCCGAGTGCACGAGCACTCGTACAAGTGTATTTTATTGATCGATAACAGGACATGCGAGAGAGAGGATGGGAGGGGGGGGGGGGGGTGAGACAAATTTATGCTCCGTATTGCTCGTACAGTCTGAGCCCATTTTGTTTCTGCCTGCTTTCCGGGAGACAGGGGTGGCGGACAGTCAAGACAGTGTTGCTGCAACAATGTCATGAATAATATTCTACTGCTGGGTGAGGAGACGACAGACAGAAAATAGAAAAAAGAAAAAAGAGACTGGAGTTGTCTCGCAACGGCCATCAGCTACGTCGTAAAACCAGCCCCCCCTTGATAAACACGCCAAGAGAGCAGCACGCCAACACGCCACGCGCCGCCACAAATGCATCCTAAAGGTCCCAGAAAGGGCGGGCAGAAGGGGCGGAAGAGCGGCAGAGGCGTCCAGATGGGTTGGCGGCAGCGGCAGATTCCCAAAAGTACCACCAAGGGGGGGAGGGGGTCAGCCACAAGGGAACAAGGGAGACGAGGAAGCAGGTGAGAAGCGAGAGTCCACCTGGGAGGCAACTCTGTTGAGGGATCGTCACAGGTGGGCATGTCAACCTTGGGAGGGAAAGGGGGAAAGAGAAAGAAGAGAAGAAAAGGGGGGAAAGGGGGAAAGAAAGAAAGAAAGAAAGAAAGAAAGAAAGAAAGAAAGAAGGAAAGAAAAGAAAGAAAATCGCCTCGCCAAGGTCTTCCGTCCATGGCCGCGGGCATGGCTAGAGGAAGGGTGAACTGCCACGAGACGCGGCCATATTGGAAGAGTCTTTTTTGTCTTCGTTCTTCTTCTTTTCTTCCCCCCAGTTTAAATACGCATCCCGTATGATTGCTATCGTGCAAGTAAGATACGTCGTAAAGGTAAATATCCTGCTCAGCGCAAAATACAGTGTATCCACCTTTTCCACTACCACCGCCCATCTTTCCAGCGAGCTTTCCTCCCCTCTCCGCTAGTCCCGTCCTGGTTTCCCCCGTCACGTTCGGGGCCCAGGCCCGAAAGTCTAGGCCCTTCCATCTGGGAGGGCATCGGGCGTGTTCGTGGTTGTCCTTGCAGACGAGGGAGAGGGAAGAGAAACGGCAAAGCAGGCAGGTGGAACGGGTGGAGGCGTGCAGCCGGCCTCTCCTTCCGTCTGGTCGTTCCTCTGCGCCAACGGGGGAGGAAGGCACGACCGACCCTCTGCGGTCTGCCCAGGCCCAGCCCAGCCTGCTGGAACGAGGCTAGACCCAGAAAAGGGGGTCGAAAGCGAGAGGGCAAAGTCGACGACTTAGGGGGGTGAGAGGGGGGCGGCTGTGCAAGCCGGGCGAGAGGTGTTTTTTTTCTTCTTTGGCCGTTTGTCTTTTTTCTTTTTCTCTTTCCTTCTTTCCTTTTTCCACTCCGTATCGTCTCCCTCTCTTTTTTCCCTTTCGGGGTTCTACCTCGTCCCCTCCTTCCCTGTGGCCCTCTTTCCCTCCTTCCTTTTTCGTCTTCACCGTTCTCCGTCCCTCCTCGCGCCTTCCCTGCTGAAGCGCTTCTGCCACGACGTATGTACTCCGTACCCGTCCGCGTACTATTATTCTACCGACGGTGTGGAGCGCGCCGTTGGCACTAGCTGCTGTTGCTGCTGCTACTGCTGCTAGCATCCAACGACAAGCAGTCCGTTCTCGAGGCAAAACTCTCACGACTTTCACCGACAGGGACCAACCGGCGAGCTCAGCCCGCCCCAGCCGCCCAACGCCCCCCCTCGTCTGAACGGTGATTGTACTTTTCTTGCCGGCTCGGGCGTTGTCTTGGCCCCCTCCGATTGATTCTTATCAAGTACTCCGTAGTACAAGGCGTTCTCGTCTCTTCTTCCTGTCTCCTCTTCTTCCTCTCCCCCTCCCCCCCTCTCCCCTCCTCCTCAAAGTCTGGATTCTCTAGGCCGTGGCCGTTCATCTTGTCAGCTGCTTCTCCCCCTCTGGCTCCTCCCTTCCGTTCATCCTATCGCCCCCCTCGCCGTACGGAGGAGAACACAACGGCGGGACGCTTTCAGCCTCTCATCCACGACCCCCCCCCCCCCCCTTTCCCCCTTATCGTCGTCTGCCTCCCTCTTCACCCTTCTAAGATGACTGTCCCAACTTTCGTACGAGTAGGGCAAAAGCATCTACGACGCACGAGTATTAAACGCCGGCCCACGTCTCGACGCAGCAGATTTGTATGCGTAATATGTGAAGCTCCATCCTCTGTCCGTCGTATTGGTATCTCTCCGTCCTCGGCCTCTCCAGGATGTCATCCTCTCGTCATCAGGCTGAAAAGGGGGGGCGGGAGGGGAGCGGGAGGGGAATGATGGGCTTCTCCCTACAGTTACGATGCACAGGAAGAGAACGGGAAAGAAAAGGAGGAAAAGGAGAAAAGCAAAGGAAAGGGAAAGGGAAAAGCAGCTGCAGCCCAAACCCATAGACTGAACAGAACAGCCCCCGGAGAACCGAACCAGAAGCAGCAAATAGACTGCGTCCCTCTTCGCTCCAGGCACACATCCCAATCTATCATGATTGTTCTGAGCAGGGGTGTCGACCAAGTTGTTCCATTTTCTACTTGGGGGATCTCTTGGCTTCACCAGTCAATCGTATTGGTGGCGTCGGGCAGTGTCCATCGTCTTGCTACTTTCTTTCCCCCCCCCCCCCCCCTCAGCTTTTCAGCCCTTTCGGACCTGGGAAAATGGCCAAGGCTCGACCTTGACGCCCGTCTTACTTGTAAGATACTGCCTCCCCCTTTAGGCCACGCCCCTCCTTTTTTCTTTTCACCCCCCCCCCCCCTTTTCTTCCTTTTTCTCCGTCCTTCTTCCGTCACGAGTATCCCCTCCCCTCTCTCCCCCCATCTCTCACTCCGGGAACGACCTTCAGCCTCACTGTAGCACGGGGGCCTTCCAGCTCGAGGAAAGACAGAAGAGGGACAGGAAGAAGAAAAGGTGAGGAAGAAAAGAAAAGAAAAGAAAGAAAAAAAGAAGAAGAAACACCAAGGCACGGAGAACCTGGCTTGGCCACCCGTCTTCAGAAGAGAGGGGTCTGTCCAAATCGGGGCAAGACGCATGTCTGTCCCATTCAATATCATGCAGCAGAAGAATGAGACCAAATCGAGAACTGAGGGAGCCGAAGGGAAAGGAGAGACGAAAAAGAGAAGAAGCGAGACGAGGAGAAAGAAAGAACGAAAAAGAAGAATTCGAGACGAGGCTCAGCAAAACCCGGGAGAGACTCTCACGACTGGCCACTGTTCCGTCTGCTTTTTAGAAAAGGGGGGGGGGATTTGTTTACTGTATCTATCCTTTGTCTTTCGATCTCCTTGCCCATGCAGTCTCGACCAGGAACATCCCAGCACCTCAACCCAGCTCCTCCTCTTCGACCACTGGCACAAGCCATGACACATAAAAAAAGGGGGGGAGGGGGGGAGGCACAAGAGCCGACCGCCACCGACGACTTGCCGTCCCCTAAACCTTAATCCATTCCTCGGTTTTCGTAATCGTTCCTTTTTCTTTTTTCCCCCCCTTCAGTTTCTCTTCTCTCCCATCTCCCCCATCCGCTTCCGCCAATCCTTCCGCCCCTGGGACCACTCCCTCTGGGCTCTCCCTCGTTCTTCACCTCTTCACCTCTTCTCCTCTTCTCCCCATCCATTGTCCATCGCGATCAGGACTGCACCCCAGCCCTATCAAGTCTCTTGCAGCTCCGCTTTCTCTCTCCTTTGCAACCCCCCCTCCCCCCCTTGCAGCCCATTCTTGCTGTAACATTGCCTCCCTCTGTCTCTGCTTCGTCTTCTGTGGCCTCCCCCTCTCCCTCTCGGGCTGAAGGCTCCGCCCCTCCCCTCCCCTGCCCTCCCCTCCCCTCCTAATCTTTTCTTCGCCACACCTTGTCTCACAGCACTTCCTGGGAAGGGGTTTTCTTTCTTTTCCTTTCCTCTTCCCCACGCCGCCCCCGACGCCGACGGTAGGAAAGAAGAGACGAAGACGAAGAAGGAGGAGAAAAAAAAGCTGACAGAAAAGGCCCCCCCTTCCTCTCTGCTCCCTCCCTCTTTCTCTTCTTTCCTCTCGGCCTCCCGTCATTGTGCTGAGAGAAATCTCGGTGCACCTTCACGAAAACCGGGGGAAGAACGCTTTCCTCTACAAGAATACAGCGTTCCCTTTGTTTCTCCCCATGCGGCTATAACAATCAGTACTTTTTTTCCTGTTTTCTTTTTCCGTTCGGTAAACATCCTTTCCTTTCTTTTGTTTCTTTTCTTTTCTTCCTTTTTTTTTCTTTTTCGTTCAACCCCCCCTTTCCCTTCTCCCTTTTCCACCCGCCGCTCTCTATTCATGGCCTTGTCGCCGCGAGAAGATATAAAGCTTTCTTTTTGACGTCTCTGGATCTGGACCGCCAACCCATGAAATCATCGTCGGCTCTCGTCAGGAAACAGAAGAGGTCAGAAGAGAAGAGGTCAGAAGAAGAAGACGGAAAAGAAGAGGACGACGGTGACGGGGCGACTAAAAAACGATCGAGAAGGCGGACGACGGGGTTCGGGTTGTCGAGGACAGGGGCTGAGGAGTGGCGACCGACCACCGGACATCCATACAAAAGCTTTTGTCTTCTTCTTTTCTTTAACTCGTTTCTCCTCTCTGTCCTCTCTGTCCTCTCTCTCTCTTTCTCTGCCTTTGTCTCCCCCCCTCCTCCCCCCTCTCCGTCAACAAGACGCAACTCTTCATCTCTCTCCAGTCAGCCTTCCCCAGTCGGCTATCCCCAGCCTCAGCCCATCGAACCCCCCCCCCTTCCCCCCCCTCCCCCCTCCGGACGATGGAAGCGGCTCTTAGCTTTACGCCAGGACGACCACCAGCCTTGGGTCTGGGGGCTGACCCGCTGTCTACCTTCTCGCTACCGTCTCCCGGGCTCGGCCAAGACACTCCCAGTACGCAAGACCACCGCACTCTTTTTTTCTGGTTCTCCCAGCAATGGATTTTTTGTTTTCTTTTTCTTCCTTTTTCTCTCGTCTTACTTGCTTTTCTGCTCTCTCGTTGTATATCGTCTCTTGCGTTGCTCCTAGCCAGCTTGTCCCGAAAGGTTTCTTTTCTCCTGCCTTCAACTCGTTTTCACTTGTGTGTGTTATTTGTGGTCTTTCGGTGGTGGCCACCCCCCTTTTCGTTTCCTTCTGCACATCGGACACTTCCCCTCCAAACCCCCCCCCCCCCCCTGCCACCTACACTACCTCCCACATCTTTCCGTTCTCGTCACCTGTCCATTTCTTTCTTTTCTCTTTTTCTAAAGTTCTTTTCTCTCAAGTACATTGCTCCTAACATTCTCCCTCCCTCTCTCTCTCTCTCCCCTTCTTCCCTTTTTGTAGGATTCACCAGCGATAGACTCAGCCCTGCCACCGTGCTTCACCTCGGCGACGCCATCAGCAGCAGCGGCAGCGGCAGCGGCAGCTCGCAGAGGTCGTACTCCAACGCCTCCAACTACTTTTCCCAGCTTCAGCAGCAGCAGCAGCAACAGCAGAACGACCCTCGAGACGACTCGCCTTGGCTCGGCGTCCGACACCAGTCGACGACACCAACATACGCCACGACGCCGACGCCGACACCGACGCTGAGGTCCACAACAACAACAGCAGTAGCAGCAGTAGCAGCAGTAGCAGCAGCACCAGTAGCAGCCTCCGACGCCGCGGACGCGCTCGTCAAAGCTGGGCCGATGAGCGTATCCCTCACCCATCAGGTCTCTCTCGGCGGCCACCCGTCGTCCTTGTTGGGACACTCGTCGTTGGTCCGCGATTCGCTGCTGGCCGGCACCAGCATCAGCACCGGCACCGGCACCGGCACCGGCAGCAGCACGAGCTACAGCTACAGCTCCCCCCCGTCGCCACCGCCCTCCTTTGGGCACGCCCTCCTCGGCCGGTCGCTCAGCGCGCTCAGCAGCAGACACACCGGCAGCCGCTCGCTGTTCGCCACACCCGCCGAGGCGTCGTCGCCATCGTCGTCGTCGTTGTCGCTGTCGTATCACGGGTCCTCCGCGGCGCGAAACACGCCGTCGCCGACAACACCGACAAGCACATCCTACGGTGGGCACTTTGCGCAGCAGCAGCAGCAGCAGCAGCAGCAGCAGCAGCAGCAGCAGCAGCAGCAGCAGCAAGACGGCAGTAGCAGCAGTAGCGGCGGCGGCGGCGGCGGCGGTGGTTGTGGTGGTGGTGGCGCCCCGGTGCACTTTCCGTCTTCAGCCATGTCGAGCAACCATCCAGGGGGAAATGGTGGGGGTGGCGGTAGTGGCCGTGGTAGTGGTGACAGACTATACGCAGGACGGTCGCCAGATCCACATCAGCAGCAACAGCAGCAGCAACAGCAACAACAACAGCAACAGCAGCACAGCCAACACGACTTCCATGGCTCCCTACTTGCAGGCACATCCTCGCAACAAACAAGGCACACCACCCATGGCGACAGCAACGACAACAACCGCAATGACAACGACGACGGCGGTAGCAACAGCAACAGCCACACCGGCGCCGGCACGAGCAGCCTATTGAGCTACCGCGGCGAGCCGTCGCCGGGCCTCCCGGGCATGGGCATCCCGGGACTTGCGTCCAAGCTGCTGTCGGGCCCGTCAGCGTTCCAGATGTACCATCCGCAGCAGTCCATGCATCATCAGCAGCAGCAGCACACAGACCACCACCACCACCACCAGCAACAACAGCAACAACAACAGCAACAGCAACAGCAACAACAGCAGCAACAACAGCAGCAGCAGCAACAGCAGCAACAGCAGCAACAGCAGCAACAGCAGCAACAGCACCACCACCACCACCAGGCCCTCCCCAGCCCGTTGCTCTCCAGCAGCGCCCTGCGACCCATCCCATCGCCGCTGCCCTCGCAGGCCGGGCTCGCCGGCGGCGGTGGCGGCGGTGGTATGGCGCGCGGCTATGCATCGCCCTACCACCACCAACAGCAGCACCACCAAGGCTCCCACCACCAGCCATCACCGCACTCGCCGGGCCTGTCGGGTCCCGTCTTGTCCAACATTAGCAACCCGAGCGGGCAGCTGGCCATTGTTTCGGGGCTGGGTTTGCCGTACGCCAGCGGCGGCGGCGGCGGCGGCGGCGGCAGCGGCGGCGGCGGTGCTTCTCCTGGCTCACGGCGGCCGCTGCTCTACAGCCACGGCAGCCACAGCGCGCTGCACGCTGCCCACCTGGCGCCGACCCAGATGGGACACCACAACCTGCCAGGCATTCTCGGCGGCAGTGGTGGCTTGGGCAGCATGGGCAGCATGGGCGGCATGGGCGGCATGGGCGGCATGAGCGGAATGGCGGGTATGAGCAGTCTCGGCCACATGAGCAACCTAGGCGGCATGGGTGGCATGGGTGGCATGGGCAGCATGGGCAGCATGGGCAGCATGGGCCACATGGGCCACATGGGCGGCATGGGCAGCCTCAGCGGCATGGGGGGTATGGGCGCGCCGCCGCCGTCCACGCACGAGCGGCCGTTCAAGTGCGACGTGTGCCCGCAGTCGTTCAACCGCAACCACGACCTGAAGCGGCACAAGCGGATCCACCTGGCTGTCAAGCCGTTTCCCTGCAACTACTGCGACAAGTCCTTCAGCCGGAAGGACGCTCTCAAGGTATGGAAGGCGATTGAAGACAAGCGATATGGGTGTGTCTGGGGGAGGGGGGGGGGGGGGGCACGGGAAGGAGGATCGGTGTTGGCACAACCGGTCGTGTGAGGGTAGCAGCCGGTCCATTTGATCAAGTGTTTTGTTCAGCTTGCTAATCTGCCGTCTCGACGACGAAAAACAACAGCGCCATCGGTTGGTCAAGGGATGTGGCGAGAGACATCAGCAGCAGCAGCAGCAACACCAGCAACAACAACGAGACGAAGAACAAGAACAACAGCAGCTGCGTCACCAGTCGGCCAACGACGCATCAAGCGCCGGCAGCCTGCCACCCCCGAGCGGCAGCGTCCTGAGCGACACGACGAGCGATGGTGGCGGCGGCGGCGGCGGCGGCGGCGGCGACATCCACGGACTCCGGTAGACAGGGTCACGCGAGGCGGACGGACGACTGGCTCTCTCGAGACAGAGAGAGAACAACCAAACCATCCAAGGAGGGGGGGGGGGGGGGGCGAGCGCGCCCTTCCTTGTTCCTTCTATGCCTTTTTTTTACCTTTTCTCACCCCGTCTCCCATCTATCTTTCTCGCGGCGTTTCTCGGGGCACCAACCACAGTGCATGGGATTGCTTGGGTTTGTGTCTTTCTCCTCATTCCCTGTTTGTCCAATCGGCCAGAGGAAGTTCGGTGGCTTGTGGTTTTCTGTTCTTATTCTTTCTTTTGAGAGGGACTTGGCCAGACGGTAATGGGGAAAATCGTACGTCCAACGAGGGTTTGAGCTTTGGTGGCTTTGTTCGGGACTGCTTTCCTTTTTTCTTTTTTCTTTCTTACTTTCTTCTTTCTTTTGTCACTGTGATTCCATAGGATATAGGGATACGGAAGCTAGATTAGAGCTATGAAACGGTCGCGGGATCTTTTGGAAACAACCCCAAAAAATATACAAAGCACGTCCGAGTGCTGTCTTCAGAGAGCGAGATGGAGAGAGAGGGCGCGCGCGATGGAAGACGAGCAGGCTGCCAGATGCCGGGGCAAAGTAAACAAAACGCCGCCCGCACATCGTTGCGGTTCTCGCGCGTTGCGTCCCTCTGCTTTTGCCCATGCAAGCCGCAGCCAACCACCGGAATAATACCCCCCTGCAGTTTATATTCCTACTCCGTACAGTTGATGGGGTCCCCTGCCCCAGAGCAGCCAGCCCGCTTCGGCCCTACCCGGCCGTGGTTGGTGCGGCCGGAAATAAAAGGCAATAGCAAGAGAGGGGGCGTGGGATGCTGGGGCCGGTAAGTCGATCGAGTTAGATTGATAGAGTCAGAGTTCGTGCGGGACACTGTGCCGTTGCGGCTGCAGCATCTGGGCGGAACTGGACGTGTATACATATACACATGTCTGCTGCGTTCTTTTCTCCCACGAATGCCTGGGCCAACAACCGACAAGCCTGCACCGGTCACGCGGCTCTGCACGAATGAAACGGAACAGATCATGCACCTCTCCTATTGGACGGCCACTCTCTGTTGTTTGGCGGTTCGTTGGTGCACAACCACACGTGGACGGCGTAGTGTTGGAGGACACTGTCGTCCAACACGACGTCGTGCTCGTGTCCGCCCGCCGGCGGACGCAAAAAGACACCGGACAAGTCCAACCGCAGGGGCCCCCGCGTCACATGAAAGTTGTTGTGGCCCCGCCGCATGGCGACGCTCGCGCGGCGGTAGGGGACCGCACCGGCCCAGACGCTGCTGATCGTCTGGAGGCAAACGCCGCTGTCCCGGGGGGCGCCCGCCGCCGCATGCGAGCGCGATTCCGTGGCCCCATGCATGTCGCTGATCGCGTCGTACACCTGCCGGAGGAGCTCGACATGGAGCTGCTCGTGCTGGGCCGTCGGTACCGGCGCTCGTGGACCCGGTGTCGGCGACGGGAAGGGCGTCGAGCCTCACAGCGCTGGAAGAGCCGGCTGCTTCCGCCGTATCGGACGACCTCGAGGTAGGGGGGGAAGACGAGGTCGACTGTCTTTTTTTTTTCTTTTTCTCACGGCTATCTTCGAAGAAACGTCCGACGGGCGCCCTGTCGACGTCGACATGACAGCCGCACCGGTGAGAGAGCTGTGCAGGGGCAATGTGATTGAAACGGCCCGGCAGCGACGACGAGGCTGCGGTTGCGATGCAGCAGGCGGCTAACACAGAGAAGCGTGGATCGAGGGGGTTGGAAGACCCGTTGGTTGATGGATGTCTGCTGTGTAGAAGCCATGGAGGCGGCCAGAGCCAACGGCCCGGCCACACAACGCCATGCGATTGCAGGCCTGAGGTTGTAAGGGTTCCTTTGGGTGTTCACCGACGGCCTCGCCATGAACACGGCAGCACCGACGGTGATTCGGCACAGCGCTAAGCCAGAAAGGGGAAACAGCACATCCACGGGAAACGTCGACTCGGACGACAGTTTGATAGCATGGCAAGTTGCACGACGAGGGTTTCCATTAGATATTAGCATTGCCTCTTATTCCTCTGCTTTGTCGACTCCATCGTCTCCAACCTCTGTCCCCTCAAAACGGAATCTCCAAAACAAACAAAACAACAGGAGGAATCAAAAAGAAAAGAAGAAAAAAAACACCCAAGAGCCACTCCCAAAAACGGACAAAAGAAAGATGGCAGGCAATGCAAAGAAATGGCCAAGACGGTTGCCAGTATGTACAGGATTATGGTGGACGAGGAGCCACGAAAAAAAGCAAAAAGATCGTCCAAAGACAAGCGACGGTGAAGGGTTTTGTTTTGCTGCCCAATGCAGGTTCAAAAGAAACCAACATGAAACGCCCTGCCCAAATACTTCCAGGTGCAAAAAGAACTTGTAAGAAAAGGGAGACGAAGAAAGGGACGAAAAAAGAACCAGAAGGGACCAGAAAGAACAAAAAAGAACACATCCACCACATCAAGAGTTCAGCGTCTTGACCATCATCTTGGCCTTGCGCTTGTCGGCAACCAGCAGGTGCCGCTCCCGCATCACGCCCTTGAGCGTGTCCGCCACCTTGTGGAAACTGTTGGCCGAGCCCTTCTCCTGCGTGAGCCGCAAAATGCAGAGGTGGTTGCGCTTGCCGTGCTCGATCACCGTGATGATCTCGCAAGCAAAGGACACTTCACGGATCCCAAGATCTAAAAAAAAAGACGGAAAAAAAGGGTCAGAACCAGGTCTCCCAACACGAAATGTTCACAGCACACCACGAAAATTGATGACTTACAGTTCGTCGACGCAACCTTGGCAAACACAATGCTGCGTTCCTTGTCCACCTCAATGTCTCGGATTCCATAGCGCCGCCACTCGCGCAGAAGCAGCGCAATCTCTTGCCGGGCGCGCCGCTGCGACATGCCCAGGCACAGATGGCGCGTCGCCGGCTTGACACGGAACAGCCGTGACAGCCAGTTCTGCTGCGGCTCGATCCGACGAGCATTCGGCTCGTCATCCTGCTCCGACCAGCTGTTGTGCGCCGAACGGCCCTTTTGCGAATTCTTACTTCGGTTGCTGCCGATGCGACTGTTGCGGCTGTTGCGACTGTTGCGGCTGCTGCCACCACTGTTGCCACTGTTCATTCTCCACTGCTTCGGCCGCTCCAGCGAGCCTTCACCCGCAAGGCCACCATCCCCCTCCGCCACCCCCATCTTGCCGTCGCTCTTGGACGTCGTCTTCCAGAACGGGAAGATGAAGCTCTTCTTCTTCGTCAGCGGCAGCGGAAGGCCATCGCCTGTTGTGGCCTCAGGGTCCTGAGACACCTGCGACAGCGGGCGCTCTTCCACCTGCACCGTGCTGTTGCGTATGTCTGTCTTGGATTGCCGCTTGAACCAGGATCGCCTTGCCGGGGGGGCAGAGTTGCGGTCGCTGCTGCCGCTGAGGGGTTCGTGTTGCGCAACATTCACCTCCTCCACAATCGTTTCGGCCCGGTGTTTCTGCGCCCTTTCGTCTCGGCGGCGCTGACGCCTCTCTTGCTGTTGCTGTTGCTGCTGCTTCTTTTCTAGCTGTGCCTTTTCCTGCAGCGTTTCAGACGAGCTGCTCTGCTGCTGTGGCGGATCTGATGTCGGCCGCGTCTTGGCGGAGCCCGCCCGGTCGGGAAGGTCGAGCGCCAATGGTGCAACGATCGGTCCCTTAGACCGAGTTGCGGTGGGCGACACCACAAGCCGAATTGTGTTTTCCGCCTGGGTCAGATGGGCCAGCTCCTGGATGTCTCTTGCCATATGATGCTTCGGTGCTGAGACAGCCCGCGGCTTGTCCTTATCAGCCAACGGCCAGTTCTCTTGGCCAGTCTCCCTGATCGACGGCAACTGCTGCGGCTGGCACTTTCCGCCTTGGGAGTAGACCGGGGCCGAAACAACCCGTCGCTCGGCTGACACCTGTGGCAGGGGCTGCGTGTCGACAACACGGGGTTCCAATTTGATACTGGACAAGGCTGCAGCACCAATCGTCGCCGAGTCCTTGCGCGGTATGTCCACAACTGCCGCCTTTTGCGCTTTCTGTTGGGCTCGGCCGGCCATCGACCGCAAGATCTCCAGCTGCACGGAGTCCGACCGCGGCGGCGAGGGAGGCAGCGGCCGGGTGTCCCATGCGTGGGGTCCTGTCAGCTTCACCGGCTGTGAAGACACTGTGGTCGCAGGAGACCCAGCCAGGTCTGGAGACGTGAGGCGGATGGAGAATGGTGAGTCCCTACCCTCGCCGTGTTCGGAGGAGTCGACGGCCAAGAGCGAACTCATAAACGCGTCATCAAGATCCTTTGCGATCTTGCAGCTGAAGTCGGTGAGGTCCTCGTTCCAGACGGGCGTAGTATCGCGCATTACAACACCATTCGCGCTGCTCATCAAGGGCTCCGTGTTGTCGACGGATGGCTTGCGTGCTTTGGAAAAGTCAACGCCGCGCCTGTGTCTCGACGAAGGACGCGTGCCCTGCATGCCGCTGATACTCCGCATGCTTCTGGTGCTGCGAATTGAGCTCATGGAGCCGCGTGGCGCTTTCACATAAGCCGCTGAGCCGCGGCGCTGCTGCACGTACACCTTTTTCTTGGTTGTGGCAGAGTTCGCCTTGGCCTTCATGGTCTCTGCTTGGACCATGGAACGCACCTCCGCTTCAACATTCGGGTTGTTGCGGTGCACCACGACCTTTGCATGGCTAGCCCGAGCTTCACTGGGCTGCATAACAATCGAGGCCTTGTACGGATCATAGCTTTTGATGGTGCCGTTTTCCGTGCCAGCGTCTGTTTCGGCCACGTTCGAGATGACCGTGAAGCGAGAGACGCTGCGCTTGTGGCCAGAGGGAGTGGACTGGGAGAACTGGCGCGTCGATACTTTTTTGGAGTAGACCGCCTGATTCACATGGTGATAGTCGCTCATGGAGTGGGTCAGTGCCGGGTTGTAGTTCTCTTGCTGGCGCTCGCGGTAGTTGTAGAGGAGCCAGTAGAAGAGCTTTTGTTCGTTGGGCCTATAGAGGTGTTAGTCGAAGCTTGTCTTGAGACGCATGCCAAAGGGCCTTGTGCAATGATGAATGGGGAAGACGAAGAAAACTTCTGCGAGGAGAGGAGAGGGGGAGTCAACATACTCATTGCTAACAAGCCTCCCAACCAAGTCATCCTCGCGCAGGGTGTGCCACATGGAGCGCAGTTGCCGAAAGATGACTGTGTCAATATTCGCGAGGTCCAGAGGAGCGACTTGCGTGCCTCGCCCACCTTGGCCGGGGCCGTCGGTTCCGTCGCTACCAAGATCGTCCAGATAGCCGTACTTCCAAACCAGGGGGTGCTTCCACATCTTGCTCATGGAGATGCGCACCTCCGGCTCGACCTGCAAGATGCGATGGATCAGGTCCTTGGCTTCGGGGCTGAACGAGCTCGGCATGATGTAGATGCCCTTCTTTGCCTTGGCGAGCATGTGGCCCATGTCGTCTTCGTCAAAGGGCAGGCGGCCTGCGAGCATTACAAAGAGAATGACGCCCATGCTCCAGATGTCGGCCTTGTCTCCGCGGTAGGGCCGCACTTTGAGAAGCTCAGGAGCGGCATAATGCGGACTACCACACGGGGTCTGCAGGTGGGACCGCGGGCCTTGGTGCAGCGCAGCCATGCCAAAGTCGGCAATCTTGATCTGGCCATTGGACTTGAGGAGGATGTTCTCCGGCTTCAGGTCGCGGTGGCAGATGTTGAGTGCATGGCAGTACTGAACAGCGCTCATCATCTGGCGGAACACGTAGAGGGAGGCCTCCTCGGTCAAGGCGCCGTTCTGGCTGACGTATGTGAAGAGGTCGCCATTCTCGACGTACTCGAGGATCAAATAGCTACGGTTCCACGTATTAGCAACAAAGAAAGAGGAGGGGGCGCTGTGTCTGGAGACATGACTGGACAGGGACGTACATCTCGTTGCGGTTTTCCCAAATGTCGTACAGCTTGTCAATGTTGGGGTGTTCGATGAGCTTCAAGATGGCAACCTCACGCTCGATGGCAAGCGGCATGCGACGAACACCATTGATGCTGTCGGGGAGACTGCTGTCGAAGTGGTCAAGCTGGGCAATGCTGCCAGACTGCGTCATGCGAGCAGTCTTCTTGGCGATGATCTTGACGGCGACAGGCTGGTGCGTGACGTAGTGGCGGGCGGCCCGCACGCGCGCAGACGAGCCCTTGCCGAGCGTCTTGCCGAGCTGCCAGGGGCCGATGTGTGACTTTTTGTTGGGGAAGCCATCGCACGAAGAGTACTGGGACGCGCGCTTCGAGTCGACCGTCTGCCGCGAGTCTCGGGACGCAGCCGAGTTCCGCTTGCTCGCCTCGGCGGCATCCATTGGCGGCGCGTCGGTCATGTCGTAGTCGACCGGCGGCGACTGCGGTTGCTGCTGCTGCTGCTGCTCGTGGCGGCTGTGATGGTGCGACTGTTGCTGAGCGGCAGCCTGCTCCTCGTAGGCAAGCTGGTATTCCTGGTAATACTGGTCGTCGAACTGCCGGTCGTGATGCTGCTGGTACTGGGCAGCAGACGCCGGGACGCCGGCCACAGCCGACAGCGAGGTCATGAGCTTCGTGGCAGGATGGGCGCCGATGTTCTCGACATAGGCCCCGGAGGCGTGCTTGGGTACGTGGTGATGCATCTGGGATGCGTGGGGGGTGTTTGCCCGCGACGTTGCATCGCCAAAGGGAACGCGGGTGCCCATCCTGCTGTTGGGGTTGGCGTGCGATGCCATGGCGAAGTCCGGGTTGGCGCCTTCTGTCGGAGAAAGCGTCACAGCATGCTTCGAACAAGACAGGTCGGCGAGGAGAGACGACAGAGACAACAAGACGGGAGAGGGTAGGAAAGGGAAGGGCGAGAGCAGGAAGACGAAGCCCAAAAGGAGCAACAAACGATGACAACGGCGACGACAACGACGACGACAGCGCAGATGCTAGGACACAGCCACGACACAAAAGACCAATGGGTGGAAGGAGAAAGTACCGGGCGGTTGGGAGAGCAAGCTGGGGATCCGACGGGGTTTTGTTTGGTCTGCGTTCCCTCGAAGAGTCGACGGGGTCGTTGGAGAGAAGCGGGAGAAATCAAGGGAGAAGGGGGGGGGGGGGGGCAACGGATGAAAGAGGGAAGAGCTTGTGTATTGCATGCGCGTTGGGAAAGACCTGCGGCAACACGCGTCCGCGACTTGCTCTTTCCTATTCCGTGCCTTTACAACACTGGTTGCCCGGGTGCCCGATACCTGGAAATCCAGTTGCGAGGAAAGAGGCACCGGCACCCGCTCTTTCCACATTCACGCCGAGCCATGCAGGCCCGCCGGTACCTGGGAAAGCGCGTGGTTTGCGTGCGCGCGGCAGGTACCGAAACACAACACGGGGCGCCGGTCATCACCAGAAAGGGGCAACCGCAGGAATGCAGCGAAATAAAGGATGCCCGCGTCGTTTTGTGCGCAGCGAACGCTGGAATGCGGGCATCGCAGCGGCTGTTCCAGAAGTGGGGCCGTGAGGCCACTGGACAGGGGCAGCAAGCATCGCGATAACGCATGCTACTAGCAAGCGAAAAAGGAAACGAAGGTGAGAGGCGAGATGAAGGAGGGCGGCGGGCGGAGAGCGGGAGGGAGGGGGAGAGGGAGAGGGAGAGCAGCGGGCGGCCGACGCTGGCAGACTAAGAAGGGGCTTCTCCCTGCTCAGGGATGTAAGATGGCGCCGGTTGACAAGGGGGAGAACCGCACGGCGGCTGGCATGCAGCGTAAGATGGGCACGATGGGCGGCAAGCAACGACTGGAATCTACTAAGATTTGGCGGATTCAGCCAGGCGTCAAGACGAGCGGCAGCGACAGCAGCAGCAGCAACAAAGGGGAGACAGCTTTGTTGTGTTTGTTTCCAACGACGATCACTCGATCCACCGAAAGGGTCCAAACAACGCGTCATCTCGCAGGGAACATCCAGAGGGGAACGAATGATCGACGGGGCCGACTTTTTTCTTCTTTTGCATTGCCTGGCAGAGCGAGAAACGACACAGGCCGCCGGCGACCGAAACGCGATGAGGACGAGAGCTGGCCGGCTTGGGATGGGCGCGGCGGCCGAGGCCCGGTGCGCGTGGGCGCGAGCACCGCTCTGCGGATAGCCAGTGCAAAAGTACGCCGAGGTGTGCGGCGTGCCGCTGTGGCAGGCCCTTCACGAGCCGAAACGGGCAGAGGCGCCGTGAAGTTGTGCAGCTGTGAAGCTGTGAAGCTGTCCTGCCGGCTTGCGCAAAAAGACCGTTGCTGGCGAGTTTCAATTAAAGATGCAAAGGGCCAGCCCCGTCCAATGTGGGCGGTGTGGCGCATTGGCACCAGCCACACGTGCTGGCTGCTGTGTAGAGGGACATTCTGCCGTCGCCCACCGCCCCTTCGAGACGCGTCCGGCCCAAAACGCGTGCCCCGCCAAATGGCGGAAGCGTGTCTCGCAGCCTCGCTTTGGACTTCACGGTCGCCTCACATCCAGGTCAGACACTCGCTGTGCATGTTCCACGACTGCCTGTGCACCCCGCAAGCATGTCTGCAGCGCAACTGAACGGCCATGCCGCCCGCCAGAACGAGTCGGGAAGGCGCCGGCGGCGGCCAACAGACGACGACGACGAGGGCGACGATGGCGGCGACGGCGGCGACACCGACAGCAGCAGCCAGCCCGCCAGTGATCCCGCGACCGAACCCCCGCGAGCGAAACGGGTGCATCTCTCCCCAGGCGGTGAGGACGGCGCTACCGACGACGACGACAACAATGCCGACACTGCGAACGAGACCTACTATTCCACGACCAGCGGCGGCGGCCGGCGCTCCGGCATCAACGGCACCGTCGGCGGCGCCAGCAGCGCCGGCCACGACAACCTCCCCCACCCCTCCAAGCAGACCGTGTTCCAGCCCGGCGCCATTGTGCGCGTCCTCGTGGAGAACTTTGTCACGTACGAGCGCGCCGAGTTCAACCCCGGGCCCAGCCTCAACATGGTGATTGGGCCCAACGGCACGGGCAAGAGCTCGCTCGTCTGCGCCATCTGCCTCGGCCTGGGCTTCCACTCCAACGTGCTGGGCCGCGCCACCGTGTTCGGCGACTTTGTCAAGCACGGGCGCGCGCATGCCACCGTCGAGATCGAGCTGCAGGGCGCGCCCGACGACCTCCACAACCACGTCGTGCGCCTGCGCATCAGCCGCGAGGACAACAGCCGCAAGTTCTGGCTCGACGGCCACGAGGTGCCCCTGCGGCGCATCCAGGCCCTCATGGGCGAGCTGCGCATCCAGGTCGACAACCTGTGCCAGTTCCTGCCGCAGGACCGCGTCGCCGAGTTTGCCGGGCTCAACCCCGTCGACCTGCTGGCCAAGACGCTCGAGGCCGCCGCGCCCGTCGACATGAAGGCCATGCAGGCAACACTGCGCGACATCTACCGCCAGCAGCGCGAGGCCGAGCAGCAGACCCAGGTCGACGCCGAACGCCTGCGCAGCCTCGAGGGCCGCCACCGCGCCCAGCAGGCCGACGTGGAGCGGTACCATGAGCGCGAGGAGATTGAGCGCACCATTGCCGACCTCGAGGCCTGCCGCCCGCTCGTGCGCTTCTACGAGGCCAAGGCCGGGTACAGTGCCCTGAAGAAGCAGCGGCGCGTCGCCGATCGCGAGGTCCGCGCCCTCCAAGACCGTCTGGGCCCCACCCTGCAGGCCGTCAACCAGAGAGAGGCGTACCAGCAGCAGCTCGAGAGCGGGCTCGAAACCCGCCAGGCCGTTCTCAAGGAGGC
Source organism: Ophiostoma pallidulum (assembly GCA_019925425.1). NCBI lineage: Eukaryota > Fungi > Ascomycota > Sordariomycetes > Ophiostomatales > Ophiostomataceae > Ophiostoma > Ophiostoma pallidulum. The sequence continues at coordinate 63,372 of JADHKO010000171.1, forward strand.
GGAGGAAGCCGTGGCGCGTGCTCTCGCCGGCTGTGAGCGCCTCGACAACCTGTACAAGGAGAAGGACGATGAGCGCAAGACCCTGTCCGGCGACGTCGACAAGAAGAAAAAGGAGATTGCCGGCACGCGCCAGAAGATTACCGCGCTCGAGGCGAAACTCAAGAACAAGCCCCAGGAGTTTGTGGCGGCAGACTGGAACATGAAAATTGTGAGTTTTGGATTGTGGTGACACATTGTGCTCTTCTACGTTTCGAGCCCCTCCCCCCCCCCACCCCCCGCGGTCTGCTTATCGCCCATCTTGTTAACGCTTTTTGTCAGCGCGAGAAAGAACACCAGAAACGGGAAATCGAGGAGGAGCGGAGGGAGATCATAGTCAGTATGGAAAGCATCAAGAACCAACGCGGCCTTGTCCAAGAGGAGAAGCTCAATATCGAGCGCGATATCACCGTCCTCGACTCGCGGCGTGGCCAACAATTCAGTCTCCTCAGGCGCATCGCGCCAGACGTCGCCACGGCCTGGCAGTGGCTCGAAAACAACAAGGGCGAGTTCACAAAGGAGATCTTTGGCCCGCCCATGGTGACGTGCTCCATCAAGGACCAGCGCTACTCCGACCTCGTACAGTCCCTGATGCAGAACGACGACTTCCTGTGCTTCACGACGCAGAGCGTCGAGGACCACAAGAAGCTGAGCGACAATTTCTACAACAAGATGGGCCTGTCCGTGACCATACGCACGTGCACGACGCCGTTCAGCTCCTTCCAGCCGCCCGTCAGTGCCGACGCGCTGGCTGCCATGGGCTTCGAGGGCCTGGCCATCGACTATCTGGACGGACCCGAGCCCGTGCTGGCCATGCTGTGCGCCGAGCGGCGCCTGCACGGCTCGCCCATCAGCATCCAGAAGCCGCGGCAGGACCAGTACGACGTGGCCGTGGCGAACGAGCGCATCTCGACCTGGGCGGCCAAGGACCAGGCGTACCGCGTCAACCGGCGTCGCGAATACGGCGCCCACGCGGTGTCGACGTCCGTGCGCGACATCCGGCCAGGGCGGTACTGGACCGAGGCGCAGGCGGACCTGTCCGAGAAGACGGCGCTGCAGCGGAGCCTGGACGAGCTGAACGGCCAGATGCAGGCGCTGCAGGAGGAGATGCGGTCGCTCAAGGAGCGGGCGGCAGAGCCGCTGCGGATGACCGCCGAGATCGACAGGGACGTCGAGCGCCTGCGCCACGAGAAGAACCAGCTGCAGTCCGAGTACAACCGGTGGCTGGCGCTGCCGGAGAAGATCGAGGCGGAGGGCAGCACGCTGAGCCGCCTGCGCGAGGAGCACGCCGAGCTGGTGGGCCGGCGCGCCGCGATGATGGGCGAGCTGGACGACCTGCTGCTGCACAAGGCGCGCGCGGCGCTGCGGCATGCGGAGCACGTCGCGGTGCTGCGCGAGGCGTACGTCGCGTGCGTCGACGTGCAGCTGCGGGCGATCGAGGCGGCGTCGGACGCCGAGGGCTTGCGGGCGCGCAACGCGCACCTGACGGAGCTGCTGGCGGAAAAGCAGCGGACGCTGGTGCGCGTCGTGGAGGCGATGGAGGAGCTCAAGGCGGAGGGCGAGGCGGCGCTGCACGACGCCGAGGCGATGCGCGGCGAGGAGGAGGAGGAGGGCGACGACAGCGGCGCGCGGCTGGAGCTGCTGCACGCGCTGGCGCGCAGCAAGACGCTGGAGTCGCTGGGCAACGAGGTGGCGGCGGAGCAGGCGAAGCTGGAGCTGACGCGCGTGGTGAGCAGCGGCGTGCTGGAGGAGTACCGCCGGCGGGGGCGGGAGATTGAGCAGCTGCGCGCGGCGATGGCGGCGCACACGGCGGGGGGCGCGGCGATGGCGGAGCAGATTGCAGAGGTGCGCGGGCGGTGGGAGCCGCGGCTCGACGCGCTGATCGGGCGCATCAACGACGCGTTCAGCTACAACTTTGAGCAGATCAGCTGCGCGGGCGAGGTCAGCGTGCACAAGGACGAGGAGGCGTTTGAGCGGTGGGCGATTGAGATCCGCGTCAAGTTCCGCGAGAGCGAGGAGCTGCAGAAGCTGGACCAGCACCGGCAGTCCGGCGGCGAGCGCGCGGTCAGCACGATCTTCTACCTGATGGCGCTGCAGGGCATGGCGCAGGCGCCGTTCCGCGTCGTGGACGAGATCAACCAGGGCATGGACCCGCGCAACGAGCGCATGGTGCACGAGCGCATGGTGGAGATTGCGTGCCACGAGCACACGAGCCAGTACTTCTTGATCACGCCGAAGCTGCTACCGGGGCTGCGGTACGACGAGAACATGACGGTGCTGTGCATCGCCAGCGGGCAGCATGTGCCGAACAACGAGGCCAAGCTGGACTTTCGCAGGTGCATGCAGATCCGCCGGCGGCTGGTGGCGGCAGCGTGAGGCGCCGTGTGGCTGCCGCAGCCGGGAGGGAAGAAGGGGGGGGGGGGGGGGGTAAAAGGGGGAGGGTTCTCTTTGGCAAGGGGGACGGCGGATACGTGTGTAATGTTCATGACATACCCGGCATGTGTAGTTTTTTGTACAATACCAGGCAAATAGAAAAGGAGGCTGGGACAAATGAGCGCAAAGGAGATTATCACAGGATGTGCCTCTCTAGGCCTCGGACCTCGTCTTGAAGCCGTTCTGCGGAACGCGGTCTGCCTCCGTCCCTTTCGGCGAGGCTGTCAGCCTTGCCTGACAGGAACCTGTCTCTCCTGCACTCGTATTTTTTTCTTTCTGTTTTTTCTTGGTCCTTTTCATCCTCGGTAGACCGTCTTCTTCCTTGACGCCCGCTCTCGGTTGGCGCGATGAAACAGCCGAGGGGAGAATGACTTCGGCGCCACACAGTGACCTCCTGCAAATGACTCCGGAGTGTCTTTTTATGTTTCGGGTTTGATTTTATATTACCACAATGTTTCCTGCACTCGTTCCCCACCCTGCCAACCTATGAAGGCGTCGTCTCTCCCGTGTGCAAGCCCGGTTCCAGATAGACAGAACCCGTGCTCCCGAGAGGGCAACCCTCCCCCAAGGAAGCAAAATATATATCAAGACAAATTACTGAGGCCCGCGCGGCTTGGCCAAGCATCGTTCCACGCCCCCCCTCCCCCCCCCCCTTCCCCTTCCCCAAGGTGCTATACAAGGCTACGAGAAGCGAGCACACGCAGACATGTCATCCTCGAAGCCATGACAAGTCTTTTGTCAGCTTGCGGGTGCGGAGCTTTATATTTGTGGCTGTACTCTATTCGGTCCCCTCTGTTTTTCGTTTGTTTATTTTCCGCCGTAGGATTTTCTTGAGGAACCGTGCCACCGCGTAACCAGATCTCCGGATAACGAAGGAGCCAGGAAGGGGCACCGTCTGTAGGAGCGAGGCGAGAACTGGACGAAATAAAGGACGAAGAGGACGAGAAAACCGACGAGAAATCGACGATAAAGACGAGGCAGATCTGTACCGGGACGCCGGTCCCCTGGACACGGACGGGAGACCAGCGGCCTGCTCCGGTGTTGCTGGTGCGCCTGCGGGTTCTCCATTTTGGCATTGCATCTGCACTTGCATGCACGGAGGGCCTTGCGGGCTGAACGGAAAGTGCTCAGGTGCCCCGGTCGATGAGAGCGTAGGGTTGGAGCCCTATGTGTTGTGTGTGTTGTGTGTCTTGCGTGTCTTGCGTGAAAATGCCCATGCTGCCCCGTACTCCGTACGCGCAAGGACAGTACGCCGTCGGATTCAGAAATATCGGAATGGCTTTGCTCCTTTGTGGACGTCGTGTTCTTCCGAGGATGCCGCTGCAAACATGGCACTGCGATGCCCGGCCCGGCAACGTACGACGAGATCCCATAAAGTGCGTCGTCACACACCTATCTTTCTCTCTATCCCCCCCCCCCTTCTCTTTAGACAAGGACCCCTCAACGCGTGCAGATTGTCAGTGCATCTTCTTAAGTCGGGTCCCAGGGCCCATCGCAGAGTTACTGCTTGCCGCGCCGGGTTTCCCCTTTCGTTCTTCTCTTTTCTGTTTCTCCGTCTTCGTCTTGTTTCCTTTCCTTCGGTGTGTCGACACTGTGTTAATATCACAAAGCCTTCTTGTGGCACCGGAGACTTTCTCTGCACCGGACATCGTGAGGGATCAACAATGGGGCAGCAGGACGAAAAGGCAGAAGGCAGCAACCCAATTTGCCTTTTTTGGTTTATTCGTATATTTTCGCCGCCCGCCATCCCTGTTTTGTTCGTTTCCCGAATACAGCCCCCCCGTAGATAGGGGAACATTTTCAGATGGTAACGACGTAATCGACCGGGGGGGGAGAAGGAGAGGGGGTAGTATTCGGGCTGGTAGAGCTTTGCAGAGTCCGCGGGCCTTGCAGACCTCACAATGCTGCCCACGAGGAAATGCCCACAGGAAAGGTAGACCGAGAGCGTCCGTGGGTACTCGTAGTTGTGTCCAGCTGAAGTCTGTCTGTCCGGCGCATCGGGCCCCATGCTCACTGCTACGACGACGACGAGACCTTTGGGTCCAGGCATCGGACGAGCCGTGCTCTGTGGGATATGAGGTACTCCGCACAGCTGAGAGGCGAGTTTGCGCTCAGAGTTGAAATTAACCCTTCCAGGACAGAGTATTCGTACGAAGTACGAGTAAGCTCACGCCCACCCCCCTCCCCCCCTCCGGGACTTGGCCCCCCCTGGTTGGGTAGCATTAGGAGCCTCGCCAAGAAAACCAAAAACCAAGGCGGCCCGATGGCCAGGCCAGGTGTTTTTCTTGTTCTGTTGTTTGTCGGTTTCATTGAGAGGGGGGGGAAGGGGGGGGACATGTCACTCTACGTCTACTCGTATTTGTCGTTGCGCCGAGGCCAGGCCAGCCGGATTTCAGATCACCGAGATGAACCGTTTTAATTATTGGCCAGGCCAGACCGGTGAGGAAGGGGGAGGGGGGGGTGTTCGCCGAGAAACCTTCCAATATCTCCAGAGCGCTACGACGAATTGCTCCGGCCTCGTTTCATACATCGTACATCGTGTACAGGGGAGAATCAATATGTCTCTGCAACCGAAGGCGAGCTACTGCGTGTGCGATACCATTTGCAGATTATGCAGGACAAGGGGGTATGGAGAGGCAGACAGGGCTTGACCGCAACTCGACGGAGCAATCTCTCTCTCTTTCTCTCTGAGGCGTTACGGAGGATAGCTCGGCGCAAGTGCCGGGATGGTCGGGGGGAGGCCAGTGATGAGGAAGATCACTATGTAAGATAAGGGGGAGGAGTACCGGCACGTCGTTCTCGTTGGAGATGTTCGTTGTAGAAAGTGGGATGGACAAAAACTGGGCGATGAAGAGGTACGGTTACGCCCTCTCGTCCTCTTCGTCCTCGCCAAACCGGCAAAAAAAAAAAAAAAAAAAAAAAAAAAAAAAAAAAAAAGGGGGGGGGGGGGGGGGGATGAAAAAGGTTTTTTAACCGGGGCGTTTGGGATACCCGCGGTGGGGGGGGGGCAATGGGGGGGGGGGCCGGGG
>JADHKO010000172.1:0-11558 GCA_019925425.1 Ophiostoma pallidulum
ATCGCCCACGGCGGTTTTAAAAACCGCCCCCCCCCTCCCTTCCCCCGTTGTGCCCCGCGGGGGGGGCGGGGCCGGGGTGGGGGGGGGGGGGCGGCCCCCCCCCCCCCCCCCCCCGCGGCACCAAACCAAGCTAAAAGTGGGGCTGACTGACACCAAAGGCCGGCCGCCTTTTTTTAGGATTTTATCTGGAGGGCCTTCTGAACTGTGGGCGAAGCCTCCCTCCTCTCAACCTCTTCTCCCTTTTTCCTCCCGCAGCCTCGTCGATCCCTCCCGCCTCGCTCCCGCCTCGCTCCCGCCTTCGCGCACATCCCCCAGTACCGCACACCTCGCTGCGCACCCCCCCCCTCCCCCCCTCCGCCCTCCCCTCGCCGACACCCTGCCCACGCCGCGGCCTCTGTTCGCGTTCGGCGCAACCGGTGTTCTCCCCGCGCTCCCGGCGCCCGCTGCACCGTCGCCCCATTCTCTCCCCCAGCTCGATTGACCGACCGCCGCTATGAACGCACCCGACAGGTATGTGTCCCGGCGACCGCTCTCCTCCCTCCTCCCTCCTGCCTCCTTGCGCCTTGCGCCTCGTGCTTCGCGCGCGCCCAGCTGTCCTCTCCGCACAACCCCCCTCCATTTTTTTCGGTCGTGATGTCCGACCTTTTGTGTCTTGCGGTGTACCCATTTCTTGCTTCCAGTGAGGCACGTGCCGGGTTGTGAACTGGCAAGGAAGGAAGGGAACCGTCGCCCATCGCACCTTCCTTCTCTGCAAGGGGATGTCGGGCCACGGTCCCTTAACACTTTCGGCCGTTGCTCGTTGTGCCGCGTTTTGTGTCTTCCGTGGCCCTTTCCCCGACCATTGCCGTCACCATCCCGCCACACTGCCCAGCCCAGCGTCGACCTGGCATCCAACCTTTTCCCCCACATTGCCAACACCCTGCCCACAAGCCATGCCTCGCGTCTTCCACAGCAACGTCCCCGAGAGGTTCCCGTTCTCGTTTGCTTTGGCTCTTTCTTTCCAGTCTCGAGTTCTCGACGGCTAACGTTGGACAACCCCCCCCCCCCCCCCTTGTCCAGATTCGAGCTGTTCATCCTTGGCGATGGCGAGAAGAAGATTGCCGAGACGCCGTTTGCCGGTAGGTTGCGGCCTCTCTCTCTAGCTTGGCTTCGTCGTGGTGACTGGTGGTGGTGGTGGCGCCAAACTGACCGCGCGCACAGGCATGGCCAACACGTCGGACTTCCTCATGAAGAAGGAGGACCACACGCTCGGCAACCTCCTGACCGAGCACCTGAAGATGCACCCCAAGGTCCTGATGGCCGGTTACAAGAGTGCGTGCCCCCTCCCCGTCCTCCCCGTCCTCCCCCGTCCCCTGGAACAGGACTGACGCGCCGCCCCTGCAGTTGCTCACCCTAATGTTGCCGAGGTCTTGCTCCGCGTCCAGACGGACGGCTCCATCACGCCCAAGGAGGCCATCGTCGAGGTGTGCAAGCAGCTAGTGGCGTCCCTGGGCCACCTGAGCCGCGAGTTCACGCGCGAGTACGAGCTGCGGCGCATGGCCACGGTCGGCGAGCAGCAGCACGGCGCCAACGGGGGGCTGTAGGCGCGCTGCAGGAGAGCTGCTGCACCGGGCTCCTTTCTCTCTCTCTCTCTCTCTCTCTCTCTCTGTCTCCATACCTCTCTCTGGGGCGTCTACGTCGTATGATTGTATCTGCTTTTGTCTGGCTTCTTCTTTTTGTCTTGGGGGGGGCGTTCGGACGGCGCGGGCTGAGGGACTGGGAAACAAAACGAAAAAAAAGGAAAAGTACACCGAAGGGACCCCTACCCGCGCCTCTACACTACATCCTGTAATATCCTGCCGTTTTGCTGTCCACGGCGTTGGCGTTGGGATGGGAATACCAAAATAGAGCACGCGGCATCCGAAACGAACGAAAGCAGAGGGCATTGCCAAGTACATCTGCTGTATTTACAGCAGGAATAAGGTCGATGTGCGCTGGCAGTTGTCGGCATCTGGCGTACTGTGCAGAGAGTGCTAGAAACACTGTGTCGTAGATACTTCCTCGGTCGCCTCCGCGTTGTCGCTCCTGTCGTCTCTCCTACCGTCACCCGCGCCTCTCACGTCAGGCTGGGCACGTGAAGTCTTTGCATGTCGAATAACGATGCAGGTGGTCGAGAGGCTTCAGAAGCAGGGGGGACGGTGCCAAAGGTTCGTATCTCGCACGCGCTTTGCTATTCACACTTGTTCACGTGACGCTTCTTATTTGTACGCCCCTTTAGATATTGGGCGTCATGAGGATCACGTGATATTTCTTCTCCACGGGGAGCTGGGCCTCGATAAGGCTGTGTGAGTGGCGGTCCTCGATGCACACAAAAAGGGCATCGACAACGACAAACGCCCCCCCCACGACGACCATTATTAGAATCGACAAAGAGCCGACCGGGTGTCTCCCGAAAAACGCCTTCCCCCTCCAGCGACCATCGGGCCGGCCTTTGAGACGGGGTCTGCGGCCGGCAAGGCAACAACCAAGGCAAGGCGTACAGCGCCGTCGCGTCCGACTGATATCGCACTGATCACACTGATCACACGGATCGCACGGATCGCACCGACGACACCGACGACACCGACCATCCAAACCCAGGCGTAGGGGGCTCGTGGACCGCACTTGCTCCTCCGACCCCGCGTTCATCATGTCCGACGCGCGCAAATCGCCGGCGCCGCCCACGACGCCGGCCAACAGCAAAAAGGCCGGCGGCGCGTCCGCGACGCCCAAGATCAAGACGGACGAAGAGGGCACGACGATCAAGGTGGCGTCCAAGAAGGACGCCAAGGACGCCAAGGACAGCAGCAGCAACAGCACCAACAGCAACAACAACAACAACAACAACAGCGGCAGTGCCAGCGCATCAAAATCCAGCGGCATAATCAAGCTTAAGAAGCCACCGCCAAAGCACAAGCAGCCGGGCAACTGGAAAGAGGGGACCTATGTCGACCGTACGTGCTTTCTCCGTCCCTGTCCGTCCCTCTCCACTCTTTCACTCCGATCTAACCCCCCCCCCCCCTTCCCACAGAAGAAAAGAAAAAAGGCGGCAAGAACTCCAGCATCCCGGCGCCGTCGCCGAGCCCCGTCGTCAACCAGCTCGACGAGACGGCGCGCGAGACCTTTGCCACGGGCCGGCCGCTCGAAGACACGCTCAACCTGCAGATGTGCAAGCACTGCAAGAAGAGCGTGCTGAGCACGGCGGCCAAGGTGCACGTGGCCGCCTGCCTGAAGCTGAAGAAGGAAAAGGCCCAGCGCAAGAAGGAGGCCAAGGAGGCGCGCGACCGCGCGCGCGAGCAGGCGGCGCGGGACGAGGAGGACGCGCAGCGCAAGACAGGCGGCGGAAGCGGTGGCAGCGGCGGCGGCGGCGGCGGCGGTGGTGGTGGTGGTGGCGCCGCCGCCGCTGGCATCAAGGACGAGGACTCGAGCGACAGCGACGACGGAGGCAACGACAAGAAGCCGGTGCTGGCCGGCACGCCGAGCGGTGGCGGTGGCGGCGGTGGCGGTGTTGGCGGCGGTGGTGGCAAGGGCGGCCGGAAAACGACGGGCGCGGCCGGCAAGAAGGCCGAGGCGGCCGCAGCAGCAGCGGCGGCGGCTGCGGCTACGGCTGCGTCCGAAGCCAAGGGTGCGGCGGCGGCCAACAAGAAGCGCAAGGCCGACACCGAGCTCGAGAAGACGGCGGCGCCGAAGAAGAAGAAGAAGGAGGAGGCGAAGCCCAAGGCCGCCAAGCCCAAGGGCCCCGTGGACGTCGAGCGGCAGTGCGGCGTGATCCTGCCGAACGGCCAGCCGTGCGCGCGCTCGCTGACGTGCAAGAGCCACTCGATGGGCGCGAAGCGCGCGGTGCCGGGGCGGTCGCTGCCGTACGACATGCTGCTGGCCGCGTACCAGAAGAAGAACCAGGCAAAGCAGCAAAGTGCGTCTCCTCCCCTTTTTGGTCGGCAGATCATCTCTGCCGCTTCGAATCTTTTTATTCTTTTTATTCTTTTTGGCTAACCCCCCCCATAGAAGCAGCAATTGATGCTAGCGCACCGGTCGAGGACGAGGAGGAGGCAAACGGCGGCGCCGTGGACGACGAGGAGGAGGCGGCGGCGGTGATGAGCGCCATGGCCAACTGGCGGCCGCGGCCGGTCGTGCCGCAGCCCGCATTTGCGCCGATTAAGCGGCAGTACCAGCTCGCGCGCCTGTACGAGCAGCTCAACACGGCGACGAACGGCGGCCGCGTCAACATCTTCAGCGTCGTCGGCTACGGCGCGCAGAAGCTGCCCGAGGGCCACCCGGGCCTGCTCGACAGCGAAGACGCGCTGGGCGAGCCGGACGTGGACACCATGATCATGATGCCCCCCGCCGTGCCCGCCGCACGCGCGGCATCCACAACCCCGGCACCGCCAGCGGCGGCGCCGGCGGCCACCTCGACCACACCAATACCCATTCCCAACACCCCCTCCTCCTCGTCGCCACCACCACTTGCAGCAGCAGCAGCGGCGGCGTCAGCAGCAGCGTCCTCGGCCTTGCGCAACCACAGCAGCCCGTCGACAGCACCGAGACCCGTTCCAGTAGCAGGCCGCGTGTAGGTTTCCGCGGCCTCGCCCCGCGCACCGCCGTGGCCTCTTCTGTGGACGCCCGCGTGGACTCCCATCTCGGGCTCGTCTGGGACACCGTCGTCTCTAGGCGCCTGATTCTCTATGCTTCCTACACACTTTCTTGCAGAACACACGTCTGGGTGCGCTGCTGGTGGTGAGACTGCTGTCTCTCTCTCTCTCCGCCTCTTCCCCCCCCCCTCTCTCTCCTCCCCTCTTCTCTCCTTTACCTCCTCTCCCACCTTCCTCTCCCTTCCTCTACCTTCCTTTGTCCGCCCACTGGGTATTTTCCCTATTCTTTTCTGTTGCTTTTCTTATCAATTTGTCATGGAGGGGGTTTGGTTGGCGCATTGGGCATTTCCTCAGGCGGGCGAGCCACAGCACTGCTGTTGGCTCTCCCCTGCTCTTGTATTCCTTTTTTTGCATTTTTTGTGTGGGAGTACCACCTTGGGATGCGTTTTATGAACCCGAACGTGGGACTGGGACAAGCAGGATTCTCTGCCAGAAAAAGAAACCGTTTTTTTGTATTTTATTCTTTACCACAGGATACCTTTTTTCCCGATATATGAGGGCTGTCTTCTTGACGAGAGCATTGGTCTCAAGCTCGCCTCCTTGTAACAGCACTGCCGAGGAAGAGACGTGCAACAAGCCCGATCCTTCTTTTGTAACGCACGCACTTCCTTGCCATGCTCTTGAATCGTCATCCTCGCGAGGCATGACACCTCGTTGGGCAGGTTCCGATTGGGCAAACAGGCTCCGGGGGGGGGGGGGGGGGACAGCTAGAGTACAAGGACGTCCTGTAAAGGCACGATGTGCAGGACGTGCAAGATAGAAGTGCCCACACGGCGCACCACGCCCTGTCCAGCTGGCAGCTGCTTGCCCAACCGACCTGCTCATCTGCAACCCAACCACGTCAACCGGCCGGCACCCAAGGACGTCCCAGCAGCTCAGCAGCTCAGCAGCCCAGCAGCCCAGCAGCCCAACAGCATCCCTGCACACGCCTTTGCGGTGAGCAAGAGAAGCGGACAAAAACAACAATCGACGTGAGCCAAGCCATCGCCAGCAAAGACGCCACCATCGGGGGGGCCTGGGGCGCGAGGTTCCACCCACAAGCCCCCCCCTGTCGTGTTCCCGTCCCCCGTCCAATAGCTCCCTTTCCTGTGCCGACAGAATGTGACAGACAAATGAGGACCAGAAAGAAAGAAAAACGCGAGGCTTTTCACATGATCGTTCCCCACAGGCCAAAAGCAGCTGGAGCTGGTAAGGCGCCAATGAGGCTGGCCAAGGGGGAGGGCCCTGGCCCCATCCAGCTCCTCCTTAATTATACATGTCCAGTCCAAGCCAGCGTGTTGGCAGTCGCGTGGTTTGGCTGCTGCTGTTGGCAAGAGAGACGAGGACGTGTTCCTGCCCGGGAGCGTTCAAGGCACAGTTGAATTCCATAACAAAAACGGCGTCAGTCGGTTCGTTGGACTTGGCCTTTGTGTGTTTTCTGCATTCTGCATTCTTTGGTCCTGCATATCCCAGCACCCCCAATGTCTCTGTCGGAACTGACGGCGTTTGCCGTCTCGGGCTCGGCGGCCACCACGCTGTCGACGCTCATCATAGACCGGTTGCCGTCGACGGGCGGCGGCGGCGGGACAGGCGGCGGCGGCGACGACGACGCTGCCAAAGTACCGGGTGAAACGACGAAAACCACGAAACCGACAAACACAACGGCGCTGACGACGACGCTGACGACGATGGCGCGGCCGGTGGTGGCCTCGGCCGCCAACGGCTTCGTCTTCTTCTCCGCCTACTACGTGGCCGCCGCCGCCGGGCAGCGCCTCGACCGCATGCGACACGGCTCTGCTGCTGCTGCCGCCGCCTCGGACGGCAGCTACAACACCGGCGCCGCCGTCGCCCCCTCCACGCGACGGGCCGCAACGCAGGCCTTCTTGGTGGGCGCAACCGCCGCCGTCTGTACGCGGCTGCTCGGCGCGCGTGACCGGCCGCACCGGGCGCCCCCCCGCGGCGAGGGCGCCTCTCGCCAACCGGTGTCGGTGCCGCCGCCGCCGCCGCCGCCGCCGCGTCCACCGACGGAAATGCGAGCAGGCCACCGGGACCGCCAGGACCAATGGTCGTCTCTCTCCGCGCTCGGGGACGACCTGGTGCTCGCGATCGACCCGGGCCTGACGTTCTGTCTGCACGAGGTCCTCGCACGGTCTGTGGCGCGGTGGCAGCGGTCGTGGACGACGCGGCAGAAGCAGGTCCCGCAGCACCCGCGAAGCAGTAGCAGCAGCAGCACCCTCAGCAGCAACCTCGGCGCGGCCCTCGCAACATTCCTGCTGGCCGCGACCAGCAAGGCGGTCGCCGCGGGTCTCATGCACCCGCTGTACGTGGCGGCGCACACAGAAGCGGCGCACAGAGAAGCGGCTGCTGCTGCTGCGGGAGGGCGGCAGCGGGAGGCGCCCGAGGCGAGGGAAGAGGCGCAAGGAGGCAAAGCCACAGAAAATGGGGCGGCCAAGGGGGCCGAGGGAACGGGAGTCGAGGGCGGTGTCGTCGCCTCCGAGGGGGTCGTCCTCGCGACTACGGAGACTACGGAGACTACGAAGACTGTGAAGACTGCGGAGACCCGATCGACCCGATCGCTGGAGGCGGGCAGCCGCAGCATCCTCGTCGTGCTGTGGACACTGGCGCGCGAGCACGGCGTGCGCGCGCTGTACGCCGACTGGCTGCGCACCGTGGCGACGGCCGCCCTCGGCCACGGGCTCGCCATGGCCTTCCAGCGGGCGCTCTACGCGCACGTCCTGCGCCTCGTGTACGCCCTCGCACGGGCCCTGCGGGCGCGCCTGAGGAGCAGCGTGCGAGACGAGGACGGCGGCGGCGTCCAAGTCGCTGTCGACGACGCGCGGCACACACGACTGCCCGAGCAGGGCGGCATGTATCCGCGAGACGCACAGCAGCACCAGCACCAGCACCAGCACCAGCAGGAGCAGCCACCGTCACCGCTGCCGCTGCCGTCGCCGCCACAGACGGCACAGACGGCACAGCCAGCCGACAGTCCTGTGGCCGCGGCCACGGCTGCCACGGGACTCGAGGCCGATGAGCAGTACGAGGTGGCAAAGGCGGTCGAGTCGTGGCTCGCGTCTGCGCCGACCGACGGCGCGGAGGTCGCGCCAAGCGACAGCGTCAGCAATGTCGGCAGCGCCAGCAACGTCGGCGGCGGCAACAGCAGAGGTGGCCGGCTGCTCCAGGCGCCACCGGCACAGTCTGTCGCATCGCCCCAACGGGGACGACCGCTGCTGCAGCCCCGCCCGCTGCCACGGCCCCAGCACCCGAGGGACGCGCTTCTGGCCCCGGCACCGCTGCCGAGGTCGATGGAGCCGGCCCTCGTCTACGCAGGCCCGTCCCACCGGGATGCCCACCCGGACCCCATCCGCGACGACGGCAGCGGCTTCGACGACGACGAGGACGGCAGCATCATCTTCAATATGATTTCAAAGAGTCCGCGGGTGGTGAAGGGGTGAGACAGGATGAGGGGGGTGAGAAGGGGAGAGAGAGGGAGAGAGAGAGCGCAGCTGGAAATGCTATAGATTCGCTGTAACGGGGGTATAGGATGATGGACAATACTTTTTTTAGAGAAGACACCCTTCCAGAAAAATACACCAAGTCATTTAGTCTTTTTTTCCTTCCCTTTTGACACGTCCCTCAGCATTGGAACGCGACGCCGTTCTTCTTCACCTCGCTGGCACCGCCCGCCGAGAAGCCCGTGCCTTCGCTCCGCAGGTCGACGAGGCCGGGCTTGACGCGGTCTTTTTTCTTTTCCTTCTTGTCTTTTTTGTCCGTCTTGTCCTTTCTGTCCTTCTTGTCCGCGCGGTCCCCCGTCTCCTCGAGGTCGGCGTCGCACACGTAGCACCGCACCGTGCCCGTCGTGCCCGGCGGCGCGTGCGGGTCGAACAGCGCCGCCGGCCCGTTCTGGCCCGGCGGCTTCACAAACTGGTGCACGCAGCTGCGGCACAGCACGTGCCCGCACGGCGTGGCGAGCACGGCCTTGGACGTGTTGGACAGCACCTTGTTGCAGGCCGGGCAGGTGCGCTGGCCCGCGCCGTCGACCTCGAACTGCACCGACACCAGCGTGTGCAGCGAGTACGTGTGCCTGTCCCGGCCCGCCGGGCAGAGCGGGCTGCTGTGGCCGTTGGTGCCGTTGGTGCCGTTGGTGCCGTTGGCGGCACCGCTCGACAAGTCGCCTTCTCCTTGGGGTGTTGCTGCTGCTGCTGCTGCTGCTGCTGCTGCTGCTGTTTGGCCGCTCCTGCTGTGGTTCGAGCTCGGCGTCTCGGAGGGCGTCCAGAACGACGGCAGGGCGCGCGCGTCGTGCGCAGCCGCGCGGTCCGCCTCGATGGCGCGCCGCGCCCTGGACCGGTCCGCGTCGGCGATCCGCTGGAGCTCGTCCTCGTCGAGCGTGAACTTGCGCTTTTTTGTGATGGCGGCGCTGATGTTGTTGTTGTCGTCTTCGTCGCCGTTGTCGTCGTTGTTGTTCTTCTTGTCCGTGGGCGCTGCTAGTGGTGGTGGTGGTGCGTCGAGCAGAAGCGGGCGCGCGTCGGGTGCGGCCGCTGCCGAAGAACCGCCGCTCCTCCGTTCTGCGGCGTCGCTGCTGCTGCCACCGCTCCTCTTTGCCCGGCCCTCCAGCCCGGCCTGCAGCAGGTCAAACTCCCGGACGGCGCGGGTCTGCGCCTCCGCATCCTCCTGCGCCCGGCGCTCGGCGCGTGCGCGCTCCTCCTGCGCGCGCGCCTTGTCGAGGCGGCGCATCTCCTTCTTCTGGGCCAGAATGTTGCTGAGCGCGCATTCCCGGCAGAAGATGTCGCCGGCCGGGCAGGCCACGGGGTCCTGGGCGGGCTCGAGGCAGAGCGCGCAGGACGCAAAGGGCAAGAAGGAGTCGCGCGTCAGGCGGGCCGACGACACGGTCCACGCAGCCTTGGCCAGGGAGCGCTCGTACGAGGTGAAGACGGCGCGGCTGGTGTTCCGCTTGCCTGCACAGAGAGGTGAGCTATGGGGGGGGCTGACAAAAAAAAAAAGCGAACAGAGGTGAAGCACCCAATACTTACTGTGCGACATTGTGGGCGACGCTAGCCAAGAGGCGTGTAGTTCGCGGCGAAAGGGCACCGGGGCGCAGGAGGGAGCAGGGCAGGAGAGATTCGGTGAAAAAGAGGTGAGGTTGGCGGCGTCTGCGGGAAGATGCCGAACAGAGGCAGGTTGGACGAGGTTGAAGCTTTAGTCAAAGTCGCAACGCACTACGACAGGGCGGCTCGCCAGGATTGCACTGACAAAGCACGATAAGATAGCGCGTATTAGTGGGTCTGTTCCGCCCTCAACCCTCACACGGCTCGTCTCGTCGCCCAAGGGCTTCACCCGCAGTGCATCGCAATCGTCATATTTGATCTTGGAACCCTGGTATACAGATATAAAGGAGGGTGGCCCTGGCCGGAAACCTACAGCGGTGCCACGGCAGCGCCAAAAATGACCGGCTCGAGAGAAAGCCGGGAGAGGGACAAGGAAAGAGAAAAGGAAAGAGAAACAGAATAGAAAGAGAGAAGAAGAGAATCGAAGCAGGGTCGCGCCTCATGCTGTGGAAACGGAGAAGCCGTCGCAGTGCTGTTCCTGTCCTCCTTCTCTTCCCCGGCGTCCGCCCTCCTCACGCTCCCTCGCCCTCCCAGTAGTCCTCTTCCACAAACGACTCCGTCTCCTCCAGTCCGCGCAGCACGTCCTCGATCTCCGAGGGGTCGGTGATCGCCCACACGCCGCCGCCCTTGACCACGTCCTTGCCGCGCATGCCCACCTCCTTGCCCACGAGGTTGCGGCCGACCTTGCCGGGCCCGATGCCGACCCACCGGCGCACCCGCTCCTCTTGGTCGAGGTACCGGATGCTGTCCCACCAGCGGACGGTCTCCTCGCACTGGCGCGCCAGCAGCTCCTTGAGCTCGGCGCGGCTGCCAAACGGCCGCGCCGTCACGTTGCTGATGCAGGGCAGACAGCCCGGGAAGGCCACAATGGGCTCGGCCTCGCGGCCCTTTACGCGGCTGCGGCCCTCGAGCAGCCGCCGCGTCTCGGCCACCGCCGGCCGCATGATGGGGCTGTGGAAGGGGCTGTCGCTGTTGAGCCGCACGGCGCGCGGGTCGTGGCCCAGGAAGAGGCGCACCTGCGCCATGAGCGCGTTGATGCCCTCGATGTTGCCGCTCAGCACGATCTGGTTCTTGCTGTTGATGTTGGCAATCAGCACCTGCTGGCGCGCCAGCAGGTGCGGCGGCGGCGGCGCGGCGTGCGCGCCGCCCCCTGTGCCTGTGCCTGCGCCTGCGGCCGGTGGCGGCGAGCGCGGGCGCTCGCCGCTCGGGGCGTACCCCAGAAACTTGTAGACGGCGGCCACCAGCGGCTGCATGTACTCGGGCTCTGTGACCACGGCCACCATGCCGTACTCGCCGCCGTGCTCGTCGCGCGCGCGCTGCGTGGCGCGCGCCATGGCCTCGGCGCGCCGCCGCACCAGGTACAGGCTGTCCTCAAACTGCAGGTAGCCGCCGGCGACGAGCGCGGCAAACTCGCCGAGCGAGTGGCCCAGCGTCACGTCCATGCGCTCGGCCACGCGGAAGTCGAACTCGCGCTCCAGGATGCGCAGGATCAGGATCGACGTGGCCATGATGGCCGGCTGGGAGTTGGCCGTCGCCGTCAGCAGCTTGCTGGGCCCCTCTTGGATGACGTCCGACAGCTTGTAGCCCATGTAGTGGTCGATCTCCTGGATTGTGTCTCGTGCGGTCACCGGAAAGGCCTCGAGCCACGGCGTGAGCATGCCGACTTTCTGGACGCCCTGGCCTGGAGAGGGGGGTGGGGGGCTTAGTCTCCGGTCGCACAAAGGCGAGAGGGGGGGGGGGGGGGGGGGGGGGGGCGGGGCGGGGTGGCAAACGTTACCCCCGGGGCCCGGGGGCACAACCCCGAAAC